>OZ022580.1:3888860-4129549 GCA_963669155.1 Arbacia lixula | reverse complement strand
AAAACGTGGTACTGAAAGTGCTCTCAAAAGTGTACGGAACTGGACAAAATATACTGCGGTTTAAAACTGAGGCTCCTTCCCTTTCTTCCCTTTCCCTTTCCTATTTTGATGCCAATTCCTTTGAGCTGTAGTGTACAGTGTAAGCTACTTGCAGTTAGACCATCTTTCTAACAATTAGAAAAGCAGGGCACTTCATTCCGTTTGAGACAGTGTGCACAAATTGAGATCCGACACCACATTAAGAGTGTTTGTAAAAGGGGACTTGTCACAATTGGCAGCTACTACGACTGTGGTATTTCTGTTGTTTGTGTTGTAGTGACTTGGACAGCACACATACTCTCAGAAGGGGGGTGGGGAATAGCCCAATACCGTTTCAGGTGGCCAGTGCCCCCCCCCCCCCCACACCCCCACCCCCACCCCCAGCCACCATTAATGGTGAACACTGAATATCGTGCTATTTTTGGCGCTTATGTGCATGTGTGGAGGATCTATCTTGAAATGTATCCTCAAGAAGTTTAGCTTATGATTAATATTCTAAAGCTTGTCCTAATGGGAAATGGCACAGATTTTTGAATGAATGGCTCAAGCAACTTGCTTTACAACAGTACGCAGTATTTCCACATCTAAACAAAAACAGGCCCTGTACATGTACAAATAAATACTTTAAATATAAATAAATACACAGTTTTGAGCCCAACTGCCATAAAAGGTTACTTTCACTTGATTTATTGTAATGAATGTTGTTTGTAAGTAAGGCACATACATGTACAATGTAGTTTGTTTATCCTCATTTGATTTAGTGCTTCGTTTATCATGGTAAATTTGCTTGTGACTTAAAAATAAGTTTTATCTTATTCTTACTGACAGTTGCGTCTTTCATTTCTTGCACTCCATAGACAGTCTACTGGACCCGTTTTCCAGAAATATTTCATTTCTTGATCTCCATAGAAACAGTCTACATGTATATGGCACAGATGTTGCATTTCTTGAACTCCATAGATCGATACAATCTACGTCTATTTCACAAGTGTTTTATTTTTTTGAACTTGATAGACACAATCCACATGACATAAGCCCAAAGTCTTCTATGTTATCTAATGCTGTACTCTCAAGATGACTAATGGGCTCTTAACACATGTTAGCACACAATGTTCTAGCAGTTGTTGTTGGTTCTGAACGCTGGCATGACTTACATTGCGCAACCATTAATCATCACCAGATGTTGGCTCGTGTGAACTTTCCTAGTCTCCGCGTTTCAACTGAGCTTTTTTGGTGTGAGTTCAAAAACAAGGTGTGGTGTGAAGGTGTTTTATTACGTTTAGTAGATGGAATCAGGAATCTTTTCCTGTTTAAGTATAGTTTAGTCCTTTCTCTGGTTAAACAAATTAAGATTGTCTAAAACTGAACATGGAAGAAAATAGAACTTCCCTTACAATATAAAAACTGGGTTCAAGCTGAAGTTTATTGATCGCTAGATTTCAAATTGAGTTTGGATGGGTCATCCAAAACTCAGCGTTCCCTCTAGTCTAGAGGTTGAGACCACTATACATGTAGCGCTCGTCACAGCTCTCCGCACCTCAATGATGTGTTGATGTACACAGAGTGCCACTGATTGTCGCACTGGCCGGTGCAATACGGTACTTGAATGTAGACTATGTTTGATATGAAAGAGGATGTTTCAAACGTAAACAATGATAGTTTTTCACTTTACCTGCAATGGTTTGTGAGGCGATAACTGAGCTTTCATATATGTTTGTTTTGGTACAGTGTGTAGACTGCTAATCCCTGCCGAGTTTCATGACTTTTCTAAAAGGGCGACCCTAACTTTAAAAGCATACTATATTGTGCATGGAGTAAATGATCTGATTGTAAAGATGCTATGTGTTAAGTAGACTGACTGAGCATTTGTTTGCTTATCAAATCCTCTGCTCTAATGTACACAACAGCTCAAAGGAATTGGCATAGGGAAAGGGAAGGAGCCGTAGTTTTAAACCACGGTATATTTTGTCCAGTGCAGCATGAATTGCTTTAGCCTAAAAAGCATCATGTTTCATGCTGAACTGGACAAGAAATACCACGGTTTAAAATCTGCGGGTCCTTCCCTTTCTTCCCCTTCCCTTTCCCTATGCTAATTCCTTTGAGCTGTAGTGTAGTTGTATCAAATGTTATCAGGGGATCACACCATTCCAGATGCTAGAGATGAGGAGATGGGTAAAGGGGGCAAGGACAGAATAATCACCACAATTCATGGTCAAGGGGTTTCAGTAACTAGTAGCGCTAGGCAAAGCTATCCAGGTCATATTCATCTGAATAAGGAGCAGTGCAGTACAAGATAAACTGGAATCATAAATTGATAATGTCAAGCAAGATATTACTTGGGGTCAGCTAGATTAAAGGTTGAAGGAAAGCTCCAATGTACATGTATGATCACAAATTATATCACACACTCTCTCTGTCTCTTTCTCTCTGTCTCTCTCTCTCTCTGTCTCTCTGTCATTTTCTTTCTCTCTCTCTCTCTCTCTCTCTCTCTCTCTCTCTCTCTCTCTCTCTCTCTCCCCCTCTCACCCTCTCTCACCCCTCTGTTTCTCTCTCTCACCCCTCTGTCTCTCCCTCACTCCCTCATTCTCTCCCTCTCCTCTCTCCCTTCCTCTCTCTCCTCCCCTCTCTCCCTCGCTGTTTATCCATCGATCTCTGACATGCTTCCTTCCTTCCTCCATGTCTCTTGCAAACTTGATTCTCAAGGGAAGATATCTACGTGCACTAAATTGACTAATTTCTTTGAATTAGTATGCCAAATGCTAATACAGGCTGTGCAAAGAGCACCACTGTAATATGATTATCTTTTTAAAAGGAGTATTCACTGTTGGTAATCCAGTGGGTAGTTTCTGATAGAAATAGATACACTGTAGATGATTGCTTAAAGACAAACTATATGTTGTAAGCAGATGGTATACAAAGAAAACTCAAATATTAATTATGTTTCTTTCTGTTGTATTATCGATGTAGATTATGGACAAAATTGGCAATGTATCAGTAATGATAATTTTGGGTAAATGTTACTCACCAAATCATTTTGAAGTTTAATTTAGTAGAATAATGTACAGTACATGCTGTATAAATTTGCTGAAATGCAGAGTCAGCTCCTATACAAATGTTTAGTATCTTCAGAACATTTTAATCTTCATGACTGTGGGATAATTCAATTGGTCTATTTGTCAAACCAATAGCATTAGGAGATGAAATAATGAATTATAAGATAAAATATTTAGGTTCACTAGAGCAATTGTGCTAAATGATGGCTGAGCTAAATAGTGTACATATCAATTACCTGACTCAAGAAGTTTGTGTAATGTGTAGCAGTGTATGCATGATTGAGTATCGACACTCATTGGATTATTGTGGAGATATTGGAATACTGTTGGTATATTTACTAGATTAAAACATTGGAAGATGAAATGATGAATGTTACCATCAAACAGTTCACCAGAGCACTGATTAACGATCACCACACTTAAGAGGTTTGCATAATCAGGGTGTGGGTGATAAAGTGTCCACGCTCAATTGGATTATAGTGAGACTGAAAGTGAATCAACATCGTAGGCGTTACTCTCGACATCATATTTAAAAACAGTTAAAGTGAGATTGATGAATTATTTAAAAATGCAAGTGTTTCAATTCTAAGGTATTGCATTACTGTTGGATTATACTGTACTTTGTAGATGAAATCATAGATTTTACAATCGCACAGTTCACCAGAGCAACTGATAACGTCACCTCACTCAAGAGTTTGTGTAGCATTGTGTGGGTGATTGAGTGTCCATGCTCATGGGATTATTGTAGGACTGAGAGTGAACTAACATCGTAGGTGTAACTCACATAATATTTATGTTCAAGTGTAATTGATGGACCCGCGAGTGTTTCAAATCTAGGGAGGGCAAATTGATGGAGTGCCCACAATAGAAAAGTGGCAAAATGTGAATGAGGAACTACATGTAGCATAGGTACACTATGTAGACATGCTTGTATATATTTTATGCGTCCATTTGTAGTATGTGTTACAAATTTAGATGAATGGTTTTGTTTAGATTTATTAAAGGTGATACTTTTCTGGTCATTTCTGCTCTCTAAGTGGTATCTTCATTTTTGATAAAGAAAGTCAGATGTTTCAAATAACCAGTGTGTATACAGTACGCTACTGTCAGACTGTCAAAGGGATCCACATATTATAGTACCTGATGTAAAGATAGATGTTGTAGATAAATGTACAGAATTTATAAGTGAATAGATAGCTTTAAAGGTAGCTGGGCAGCTAGATTGGCATACGCAAAGAAGACCAACAAGTGAATTGATTGATAATGTAAATAGAGAAAGACACATAAAAGATGTTTCTAAAGCATTTGATTCATTCTGTTGTATGGTCTGACAAAGGAAGTAAGGGCTTATCTTACCAAAGGTTTAGTCTAATTCACCACTGTGACACTAATCCTTTAGAGATTAATGTTTAGATTCAAAACAAAGAGACCCTGTTTTTCTAAGCAGTGTTTCTACAGTATTAGCGAGATTTTAATGGAAATAAACACAAAAATACTCAAAGTCAAATCTACATATAAATGCTGATTGTAGAAAATGTGGATCAAGAGCGCTTTTTTTTTTTATCTTATCTTCTGGGCAGGGTTTGCATGTAATGTGCTTAGTGAGATGTTAGTGGATATAAACACAAAAAAAGTCTTTGCTGATTCGTAACATTGTAGAAAATGTGGATGGTCAGTATGTTTATATTTAGTTTTCTGAGTTGCAGTGAATGGTTTTTAATTTTATTTATGTGCTTAGTAAGATTAAACACAAACACACACTTTGCTGATTCTAATCAATGATTCTAGAAAACATGGATGTACGATGTACCATGTAAACACAGCCAGAGTTAAGCTATTTCTGGAACTTTATGCTTGGCCGATTTTTTTAGATGAGGGCATTGTGGTCTAAGGAATTAAACCTTTTGTTTTGTTGGCAGAGATTACTTTAACAAGGATTAAGAGGATTAGTATCACCCAAGGTATTGTGTATAGATATCTGGAGTAATCAGCATTTCTTATCTCAGTCCTGTTCTTTAAAGGCAGGGTGTCCCATTTGCAAAGGTCATGAAACTCAGCAGGAATCAGTAGTATACCCAACGATAACATACATACAGTGTGTATGAAATTTAAAGCAGTTATAGCTTCACAAGCATTTTCACAAAAAGTGAAAAACTATCCTTGTATATGTTTGAAGCGCACCGTCCACAGTCTACATTTATAACTGTATTGTCCCTGTCAGTGCGTGATACAGGCACTGCTTCTATTGAACGCATGCACTGTGGAGCAGACCGGTGCGTATCATATGTGGTCTGTTGTCTCTTTCTTGCTCTCTTTCCCTCTTTTTCCCCTGCCATACAATATATAGTAGATCCTGCATATGTACCGGGAGCCGTTGCTGGTAAAACATGCAGGAAGAAAAGCAGGAATAATTTGATGTATTTGATAAATCTGGACAAGAAGGAAGATACATACTGTATATTTTCAAACGGGTATTACTGCAATTTGTTGCCATATCATAGAATTTGGAACAGGAAGAAGTTCTGTAAATTTGTTATTGTTTTAACATTATATTGTTATTTGTTGAAGCCTTGGTCCTCCAAATTAAACCTCAAAATTATAATCAATTTTTACATTTTTTTGCCATAGTGCCAGAATTTGAATAACTGGGTGGGTACAAATGTACACACAAACTGGATGTTTATTATCTTTAAAATGTGGACCGTATACTTGATCTTATTGGGCAATATTGCATTTTGTTGCCATAGTGTTAACATTTTAAATTTGCTGGGTAGGAATATACTGTGCACACAATGTATCCACACCCACACAGGTAATTTGTTAAAGTGTTACAAATATTGACTTGTAGAGGGCACATTCTTTTAGACTTTTACAGGGGATGGTAAAAACCATGCACACACTCTCACCCAATCAGAGGAGGGTATTCTTTCAATGAGGTCGACAGTATCCTGCATTTTCAAAATTTGATTTCTGAAGTAGGGGCATCAGATCCCATTATTTGTCATTTCAAGCATCTTGCCTTCGACTCATTCTTACCTGGGTAATTTCGCAATATCGTGAGAAACTTAACATCAATCAAGTACATTAACCATCTGAAATGGGCCCTATAATGTACACAGAATGGTATATAGCTCAAATAACAATCATTCATTCTTTCAATGGATATTGTGCAATGTTGTCCTGCAAGTACATATAAGGTCATGAGCCTGCTTTATGTCCAAAGATAGTATGGAGTGCCTTGAGTTTCTATCATGTTTGTTTCTCCCTCAAAGTACCCCCCTGTGATAACCGTCTGTAAACAGCAAAAAATCGCAAAGTCCATTCATGAAAACAAACAAGCTACTTAGTGAGATTAAACAGGTGTGTGCTCCCTGCACCCACATACACTTTAAAGGTAGGAGAGCCATTTTGTCAGTCGATAGAAAACATTTCATTCTGTAAGTACCACATTGAAAGGGAAGAAAATATTGCATAAGAACTTCTATAACAGTATTAGAACTGGAAACTGGCTTACATTAATCACTAGATTTTGAGTATGTTTCATTAGAAATATGTTTTTACACATAAACCTGTATGAAAGAACACTGTCAAGAACAGAAAAATAGCAATTTATGTAATTATATTGTAAACAACATATGGAGAGCACCTCGCACGTGACGTCACAAAATTGAAATTTTCGTATCATAACTCTCGTATCCTTTGATGGATTTTCGGCAAATCTTCACTGATATATGTTTCTTTCATGTTTCTGCTTTTATGGAAACCAACTTGTCTTCAGGGTGAGCTGTCTCTTTAAATGGCTGTCTGCTCCCTGGACACACAGACCTGAAGTGCTTGTACCCTGACCATAGGGTGGTGTCCTAATGAAATATATCAATGTTTGATATCTGATAAGCAGTATGGAGGAGGCATGAGTCACAGTCACCCAACCCACAATGCGTGTCTTCAAGAGACAGAAGATGCAAAATATCGCGATCAGATGATATCGCGATATATTAGTCTGAAGCTGTGATACTGTCTGTACAGCTCTGAAATAGCCGGACCGAACCAGCTAACTTGTGCATGCCTACACGTGTGTCAGAGCTGATAAGTAGCCAGCTAGCCTATACTCCAGGCTTTGGGAATTCCTAAAGATGTGAAATATCCCAATCAGACCGTTGAAATACTAGCCTGAAGTTGCGACACTAGTGCCATTCTCATTGGGCTTTAAAAAATCGCGACGTTAGGGGACCGGGATAATAGGACTGTTCGGCTTTTGGTACGGTTGCCCGGCAACTTTCACCCTAACTTCGCGATTTTTCTAACTTCGCGATTTTTTAAGCCCAATGAGAATGGCACTACTGTGTCTGAGTTAGCACAATTCAGACAGCCAACTTATGCATGCTTATGTTGATGTCAGTAGACTTACATGTATCTTTCACAATTTTTTCCCTGGCTTGCCCTAACAGAGAAAAGAGCCAAATGATAGAGATTACTTGACTCTGTTTTTCAGTTTGGAATAGAAATATTCAACAGCCTGAAAGTGTAGCTTAAAATCCACCAGCTTCAGGTGTTACACACATAAGTCCAACTGTCCAAGTATGTTTTTGGGGTATGGTAACGTCTGGTGAATATCCTCATGAGAATGGAGCTCAAATAAAATGCTACCCCTAGACTTGCAGGAATGATTTTCATCCAGATCAAGCCAAATACCGTGCTACTTTCTTACAGCAAAAGCTTCAACTTGACTGTAGTCAAGACAGTCCTACACAGTATACCCTGTAGGATGCGCCTTACAGATCACCTCAGTAGATAGAGAGCTTAGTACACTAAGTACACAAGTATATAACCAGTAGGTTGGGCCTGTATTATTTTGTTCATGTAATTCTGGGTGTGCAGACAATGTTGTCCTGATCAACAATTCTGCTACAAAAGCTTTATATTTAATCCTGTGCCACTAGCGGGCTTATATTTCTGTATGAAACGTTAGACTGAAACAAGCTCAACACAAACATGACAAGCCTGCCACAAGGTTGTAAACACCTACAATATTCAGATATGAAAATAATGCCTGGCTGAATCAAATGAGACATATCATATGACTTTTGAGACATGCACTTGGCATCATAGGAAACCATGCTCTGATTTCAACTACTGGTAAGTCACATCTCTGAGGACTCATGAATATTCAGAGTGGAAGATCATATGCATATGCATGTATCATATTTATGTGTTTTCTATTGGTATGTTGAATGGTCAAGCCAGGAAAAAGTCCATTAACTTTTATATTAAACATCGCATGTGTACATGTATGGTACTGAGATGGTTAACAGTGTAATACTGTATTACATATATGCCTACGTATGAAGTAGAGGTCAAACTGCTCAAAGTGAGCTCATTGGACTTGTAATTACAAAGTATATATTTTGTAACTAAAGAGGCGATTTTTACTGCACCTTCTCCATGATAATGGACAATGCAATGACAATTCTTTGAAATGCTAACTTGTCTACTTATAAAGGGATGCATAGAAGTATACAATAAAAGTCTTGTTTATACAGTAATCCTCTGTAATCCACTTCAAGAAAACATTGTTGTAAACTGTTTTGTGTGTAGGATTAGGATTTAGGGGTTATGTAACAAGTGATCACTTAAGTTTTGTTACAAAGACTGCATTGAGAAGAAGTTTGGAGAAATCTTGAATCTCGCAGTGCTGAAGGATTGTTTTTTAAACAATTGATACAAAGTGAGACTTTGTAGGGGCCTGGGAGCAATGTCATGCAGGGAAATTCAGCCAATGTTGACCGTCAAAATTGGGAGGTAATTGCGGAAGACAACAAACCCGTGAGCTATTTGCAGGAATAATGTGTCGCTACAAAAGATATAAAAAAATAAAAGAAATGATGTGTCGCAATGTACATGTCCACGCTCAAGTCTTGAGTGTCTTCATGTGCGTGCTTCTGAGCTGCTCTGATACTAGGCAGAGCTAGAGATTGGTTGTTGATTCGGAGCATTGACGTAACGGAAACTGCATATGGGATATGCGGGCCTACAGCTACAGTGCATTTAAAGGGAGCCCGTCCCTTTTGCAGACCTAATTCTGAAAGTTCCCTGACTTTGTCATAATTTGAGAGAGAGAGAGTGGCTATATAAACTTTCCCTGGAATCGACAAAGCGTAATATTCAATTTTGTGGAAATAGTCTTTGATAATTGATGGAGCTTTCTTTTTTCGTACTACGAAAATAGTCGTAGTTTAAAAAGTCAGTGGTTGGCTATCAATTTGAATCAAATTTCATTGTTAGATTGTCTAAGCGGATCATTTTTTTTTATTTTAGAGAAATACTCTTTCCACCTGGCTACCAGACTCCCATAAAGGACCAAAGAGCCAGCCAGAGAGAGAGAGAGAGTGAGAGAGAGAGAGAGAGAGAGAGAGAGAGAGAGAGAGAGAGAGAGGAGGGGGAGACAAGAAAAGAAAGTAAAGCAAATATTTCCTGTGTAATGCAGTGGTCTAGCCCATACAAACAAACAAAAAACTTCCGCAAACTGGCAAAAACAGTCAAGATATGACTGCTTGCCATAAAACTAAAGGAACGAATAAACAAAATTTAAATACTTTCAGGGATTTCTAATCATGCCTGTACCATTTTGGGTAATGTATAATGGTGACAAAAAAAAAGTTGTGGGGGCTGTTTTTGTTATAAACGGGGGCTCTCTTTTGGTATGGGGGGGGGGGGCACATTGCCCTAAACCCTGCGTAAATTTCCACCACTTACTGCTCTCCTCATTATCACTATGAACTCAAGTCTTTTGTTTTATCAACAACATTTCAAAGCATTCGCATAACAAAAAACTATGGTCAGAGTGTATAGATCGAGAAATTTCCTTTAAAGCGGGGAAAATTGGCTCGAAATTTGGATGGATGGGTTTGTAATTACGGTTGATTGAAACCATGCTGGCAGGATATATTGATGGAAATCTCAAACGGCCGGCCAACTATCTGCACGCTAAGCGTGGACCGATTCCTTCTTGGGTTTCACTCCACCCAGGAAATCTAAGAGACAAAGACAATCCATAAAAGGAATCCTGACTTCCTCTCACTTCTTCCCTGCTTTATCAGTTTTATGAAATCATAATTTTTTCTGTTAATTGTAGTATTTGATAAGATAAGTAACATGAGAGCAGGAAGTTTAGTTATAGTTTCAGACAGTTTATTTATAGAGGCCTAAGAAGATGCGTATGTTTTTCAAGCGCATACTTATATTTTCACATTTTCAAGGTAGAGATTAGTAGTAGTTAGACTGTGAGACAGGTCTTTAATCAATCTATTTAAACATGAAACAATCATATTTCTCAGTTACATATGATTGACATTTTAAGGGATGGACTGAATCTAATCACACAACTACCTAAAGTTATGGAAGATTATAACAAATAATTTTTACATACATTGTAGGACTAATTGAGACTCCTGTTGAAACATTTTTTTTCACTACATAATAAACATAAATCTGTGCATTTGCAACAATTAAAAATAGATTTCAAAGTGGTCATTGTGGTTTCAGATTATTACAATGTACTGGTACCAAGGATGCATTGATTAGAGAGAGAGAGAGAGACAGAGAGAGGAGAGAGAGAGAGAGAGAGAGAGAGAGAGAGAGAGAGAGGGGAGAGAGAGAGAGAGAGAGAGAGAGAGAGAGCAATGTTCTTTATGTAGGAACTTGTCTTTAAAAACAAGTTCCTGCATTACTCCCTTTAAGGTACAGTATGATTCTCATTTTTACCAGGGACATGGGCATTTTTCCTGTATTTTTTTGCCCTGTTTTTTTTTTTGCTGTTGCCCTGTTTGCCCTTAATACATAGAGTAGTACCATAACATGTACCTCATCTTGATAATCCTGTTACTTGATTGGTTGATAGTCGGTATTTCCTCTGTAGCATCCTGTTCATTCTATATCACAGTGTTTATTTTGGAAAAATGCTGTCCTTAAAATTCGGTTGGGCACTCCCAATGACACAGATGTACAATATAAACATTTTGGGTTAAATAGAACCAAGTATGTATTTGTTTTTCATTGCTATTTCACACCTAATCAACAGTTGTAATGATATTTTTCTTCTCATCATTGCATAATGCCAGATGTGATTTGATGAATGCCACCTTTGTGTTACGACAGCTGCAGTACTGTGTACTGTTTTAATACAATGAAAACCATATGTGAACTCAATGCTTCCATATTTCCTCACCAAGTGTGGTGTGGGAATGTACACGACTGTCCCCGTTCACATGACACATTTGAGCTTAACAAATCTCAAAATATGCTTTATTGCCCTTTCTTCCATTCTTCCCTCGAAGCCGCATAGCCCTCCCCCTCTCCTCCCCTCCCCTCTCCCCAACCCACACAGAGACACGTTCACACACATGCTGTAGCAAATATGTACATTAAGCTCTATTGTGAAGATATCAATGAGTTTGAATGTTAATTCATGCCCCCCCCCCCCCACACACACACACATTCACACACATGCTGAGCAACAATGTTTACATTAAGCTCTTATACTGTAAAGTTATTAATAAGTGTGAACGTTAATTCATATTTTTGTTGATTAGAAAGGGGGTAGGGGACTAGCCTAGGTGCTAGGCTATGAGCTAGGTGCATGGACACAACCCAGTCTGTTAACACCTATGTCTGGTAACACAGACTACGCCCTAATGACGTCATAGCTCCTCTGGCTTCTTCACCAATCAAACCTGTAAGTGCTGTGTGAGATGGATTACGAGAGTACCTCTAAGTAGACTAATCATCCTCGAGTCCTTTATTTAATTCATTAATTACAAAGCTGTAGCTCATTATACAGTGTTGAATGATCACCTTGTTTTCTTTGGGCTTTCACATCTTGGCCCTACCGCCCTTCCCCTCCCCCAATCCCACCTCCCTACCTACCACCACCTCACCTGACCAGAATGAACATGGTGAAATCTTTGCTCCCACAAAAGCCTCGTTCATATACCATATACCGCTATTATTACCGATGTACATCGTTAAGCAAGTTTCCAGCGAGCCGCAAAAGCAGCGTTCACATACACCCCCAAAAGCCGTAATGTTGCAGTGTTTTGGACAGCTGGACTCTCTCCAAACCAATGGTGACATGTTTCTCTCAGCCATACGAGAGGTAGGATTAGCAACCCACATGCTAGAGCGCGATGCAAAAGGCGCAACATTTACGCCTATTTTGCGGACGTAGTTTATAAGATTTGCTTTTTATTACCGCAATATTGCGGTATTATTACCAGGTCTCGATCCGCGAAAAAGCCAGAAAATGAGCGCAAAAAGGGAGGAAGCAAATACAGCATTATTTGAGCGATTCCTGTTCATATACGCAGCTATCGGTAATGCATCGGCAAAATTACTGCAAATGTTGCTCCTTTTTCGCAGATAGGTGGTGTATATAAACGGGGTTTATGTCTACTTTCACAAGTTGAGTCACAACCTTTTAAACTCTTCTTTCAAGTTAAGTCAACTTGACCAAAACCTTAATCCTAATCCTTAACCCTATATACCCTTAATCCTCGCTCTCACACTTAATCCATACACTCAATTCTTACCCTAGGCTAACCATTACCTTATCCCTAACCTTCACGTTAAATAAATTTTGTCGTAATATATGAAATGAGATGTGAATCAAAATAACCATATATGGCAGTACATCATATAAAATCATCACATACAATCTTTTTCTTCTGTAAATCTTAATCTTGATGATGTATGATTCAAATAAGCAGAGGTATGCATAGTATATACATGAAGTGTAGAGTATGTTATTTGGCATTTTTCTTCACATAGAATATTATGGTGATGACATGATATTGTGCTTTTATACTGGTGTGCTTGTCTTTGATAAACATGCAGATTTGCTTTGAACTCTGTGCGTGTAGTGGGTGAGGTTGAGATGGCAAGAAGATAATTGGACAGTTGTTCACATGCAGGAAAGTGGCCCCGCACAGGGTATTTGCTTCTCAGACTGATCCAAGTTCAACTTGTAGGTAACTGTGTCTGTTTCATACTCAAGAGGTGCGTCTTCATTAGCCCAATCAGACGAAATAGCGAGCTATTTTGCTGATGCGGGGAACTAGCCTGAAGTTGCAATCGCGTCTTCATTAGCTCGAAACTCGGGATACGTAAGCTCGAGCTCGGGATGCATAAATTATCCCGATGTTCGCACATGCACAGTGTGCGACGGGAATAGGCCACGACCGCGTGGCTTCGGTTGTGGGCTCGCATTCACGCACGTATAAAAACGTAAACAATGCCTCGTGCGCGTTGATGCGTGCCGGAGTCTGAAAATTTTGGGGCTAATGAAGACGCTTCGAGCTATTTCGCGTATAGCTCGAGCTAGCTCCATCTATCCCAAGATTTCTTGGGAAATTTTCTCGACCAAATAGCTCGCTATTTTGCCTGATCTGGCTAATGGAGATGCAAATAGCTAGCTATTTCGTGATCTGGCTAGCTAACCCGATCAGAACAAGCTCGCTATTTTGCCTACATCGGGCTAATGAAGACACCCCTAAAGAAGTGCTTCAGAAGGCCAGAAGGCATTGTGTATCCTGGTTCCTAAGTATCATGTCATTATGAGCCTATTAGAGTAAGTGGTTAGCATGGTGGATAGTTTTGCAGCCGACAATCTGTGAATGCAGGTTCAAGTCCCACATGGTTCTCTTGTTCTTTGGTTATTTTTCTAACAAATTGATTAATAAATCTTTTTATTACAGAGAGTAACAGTAAACCAATGAGTATTCTATCTATTGTCTGTGCAAAATATGAATCTCTTTGAATGAGTTGTTCTTCGTTAACGACTGTAAACTCTTTCATTGTAGCACGCAACTAACATCTCTGCCAACTTTAGTGGAGCAGCTCACATGTTCATACATGACTGTACATGTACATTGTAGATCAATTACCAATCTACAGAACCCATGCATCCACTGTGATATAAATGGAAAAGAATAAGATATATACAGTATGCACTGTGCAATCGTTTCATAGTTGCTGTAGCCTGTCTTCCAGGCCCTTGGGTATTTCTAACCCAAACTATTTAAGAAAGAGGTCTGGATGCAGTAGACTAATTATTTTCAATTTTCCTCGCCAACTTCCCTTTGGTTCAAACTCCGAAAAAAGAATGATTAAATGATTAGTCTTAGAAATGAAAATTAAACACTTTTTTCAGTTCTTATCACAATTGTCTTACAGCCTGAAAGGGAGACTATATTTGCTGCTACTGTATTCCAGCCTACTTCGAGCTGTTGCCCTTTTGTGAACTTTAATCATTCTATGAACATGAAAGCAACCCATTAAACTAGTAGTTCAAGGTGGATCGCTAGATCGTGCCTTTGATCTCATACCAACGAATCATAGTCATCGTTAAAAAGTAATGTCACCTGTCTTGTGACTTGTCGA
This sequence comes from Arbacia lixula, assembly GCA_963669155.1. Taxonomy (NCBI): domain Eukaryota; kingdom Metazoa; phylum Echinodermata; class Echinoidea; order Arbacioida; family Arbaciidae; genus Arbacia; species Arbacia lixula. The sequence continues at coordinate 4,115,024 of OZ022580.1, read as the reverse complement.
TGTCAACATAAGCACTTGCACAAATGTACAGTGCTCAGGCACAGACAAATGGGGCTGCCCTCCCCTTTACCTCATGCCCTCCCCCCTGCCCCGGCCCACCCCTGCCCCTCCTTCTCCCCTTCTGGAACCTTCTCTTGAGATGGACCATGCAGATAATGAGATATCGTACTTGATCTATAAATTCAGTGCCATTTAAATTTGAATTACATTTCATATTACATAAACATATTGCATAAAACAGTCCCTCCCCCTCCCCCCCCCCACACACACACATCATATTTCCCACTGGACATTTTAGTTACCTTAATACGTGTACATACTAGTGGGAAAACATTTCCAGACTTTTCAGAAAGGTGGTATCTACTGCAGTATATGCCATACTTACCTATACCATTAAATGCTATTCCTTTCCCTACCGACTTGAATTAATGGTATAGGTAAGTATGGCTACTTAGTAGATCTTATTTTCACTACTGAAAATACATGTACAGTGTGTCAGTGTATTATACACATGTATGCTGACATAGAAGTGACAAGCTTAAGCAAACATGCACCAATTAATCATAATAACAGATCAACTCACAATCGCCTTTGTTGATTGTCGAGTCGTATAATTCCATTGCTTATACACACATGTTAGTGGCTACATGGTTGAACAGTCCATGACCTTTAAGCCACAGCATTGTATACTTGACATTTTTTGCAGTCAAAATCATTCTAGATCAATCCTCTATGCTTCTGTGTGTAGCCTTTTGTTAGGCTAGAATTATGCAGGATGCATAGAACATGTAGTAATGATGGGGTGTCGTGTAGCAGAACAAGTATCCTCTTTCTTTTGAGAACAAATGTATGCAAATTAAATTGTGTTTGCCCTCTTTAGTGCTTGTGCTGCAAGCCTGCCATCAATCTACAGGCGTGTTTATCAACTCTTTTTTGGGTAGAATTAAGGTTTCCAAACGCGTTTAATTTTTTTTAAACGTGTTTCAGGGAGTGGATAAACGCAAAGGTGTTTTGATTATGGGGTTCGGAAAACTGTTTTGAAACACGTAAATTTGTGCGATCCTGAACGCGTTTGAGCCAGAAATGCGTTTAGAGAAGCGAGATAAACGCAAAGCTGTTTTGAAACGTCTTTAAACCAGTAGAGCTGCACAGTGACAAGGCGGGTTTTCGACTTGGGCGATTGAGTTGATAAAGGCACCGTTTTTTTAAACATGTTCGTAAAGGCCTTTGGAAACACATTCTGAAAAGATGATAAACACGCCCTATCTAGAATGCAAAACTAAAACAGCTATCTGCTAAAAATGGTGGAGGATGAAGGTGGGTAGAAGAACAGGGAGCACAATGGAGAGAAAGGGAGGAGGAAAAGGCGAAGGGAAGGAAAGGTGGGGAAAGGAGAGAGGAGTGAGAGAAGGAAAAGATGAAGAGGAATTATATTACAAGATAGGGCAGAGGAGGAAAAGGGGGTAAGGAGGACAAGAGGGACAAGAGGGAGGAGGAGAAGAAGGAGAAAGTGGGAGAGAAGTGGAAGTGAGGAAGATAGAAGGAGAGGTAAGGGAAGTAGAAATGAAGGAGAAAGAATGACGAGGAGAAGGGAGCAGGGATTAGCAAAATAATTGTGAGAGCATGGAAAATTGAAACAAGCTCCTTCTTTAGAAGGAAATGGATCCAGTCATTTCTCGATACTAGAAATTTACGGTACACCATGTAAGGAAGGGAGGGATTTGATTCTCTCTAGAAGTTGTGGTATTCCTAAAAAGGACTGTTGGTCTCCTTTTTAGGACTACCACAACTTCTAGAAAGAATCGGTTCCCTACCTTCCTCACATCGTGTACCATAAATTTCTAGTATTTTCTTCTCCACACATGGAAACCGATACCTTCAAGCAACATCATATATTAAGTTGGGTGTCATAGGTGGATTGAACAGGAAATAATATTTATATATCCTCTGCTCTTTAAATCCAATTAGTTGCTTGTTCTTTCCTCCTTGGCAGCCTCCTTGTCTCATGGTTATATTGATTACACCTGACGTGATCAGAATCAGCCACGGAAACGACAAAAGACCTCATCAAATTAAGAAGGGAAACGTTACTTTTCCACTGTTTTACTTAGAATTCCTTGATTGTGTTTTGTTACACAACTGATCAGAAGTTCATTCCCTTCTGCTTATTTTCTATTATATAAAGTTACAATGCTGTAATATTACATCAGAGTGCTTCCAAAATATAGAACAAATGTACATCAACCTTCTCAGTACCAGGAAATGATAGCCCATTGGTTTGTTATACTTGGGACTGAGAAGACTAATGGATGGTATTGTTGTGGTATGATCCCACGACTCGTCTGTAAGAGCTCTCAGTGGACCTAAAAGACATCCCTTGTTAAGTCTCTTGGTCTCATAGGCAGTCAATTGTGTTTCAAATGACATGGGGCTAGCGTTGTGTGATACTGAGAGGTGTACACAAAGTATGAAATGCATTAACGAATTTATCATAAATAAATTTGTGTTTTTTGCCAAGCGAGTAATATTTGTGATTAATAAAATGCAATAACCACACAATTTTCTCTTTATCTCTTCTCTTCTCTCTGATCATGCCTGCAGTTCATCAATGGAGGCACAATGTCGGACTTGCTGTGTGACAACCAGATCTACCTGTCGTGGTCGGTGCGGATCGGTCTAGCCTCTGACATCTCCGGGGCCATGGCCTACCTACACAAGAAGGCCTACATGCACAGGGACCTCACCTCTTCCGTAAGCTTGACCCTGTAGACCTAGCCTGGCTTCCAGGCTGCTGGGTATTTTTAATCTAAACTACATTATTAGATTAACAGGTCTGGCTCAGTAGACTAATGATTATCAATTCCTTCTCAGACTTGCTCAAACAGGGACAGACTGAGAAAAGAGCAGAGTGATAAAGAGACTAGTCTTAGAGTACTAGACTCTATTTGTCCAACAGCCTAGAGGGCGGGCTATTGTACACTCTGTCACCTTTTAGCCCGTGGTACAGTTAGGCCTGGTCTACCTACTAAACAGGGACCTCACGTCTTCTGTAAGCTAAGTCCTTTAGTCCGTGGCACAGTTAGGCCTGGTCTACCTACTAAACAGGGACCTCAACTGTTCTGTAAGCTAGTCCTTTAGTCCATGGCACAGTTAGGCCTGGCCTACCTACCAAACAGGGACCTCAACTCTTCTGTAAGCTAGTCCTGTAGTCCATGCCACTGTTTAGTCCTGAAAGGCAGGCCCTAATGCAATCAAAATTAACAAATTAATCAGCTCCACATATGCATTTGAAAATATTAAATTGGTACTGTGAAAATGTACCTGTACTTTTACTACAGTATGCATTCATGCAGTCATCTTGCTCTGCAGTTCCTGGTATCATACAGTGTATGTATGGAATCCAGCAATGAAATCATGCATGCCATTTCTGAGAAACATGTAGCCTTCAATTCAATCCAATTTGATGTATTAGATCATACAAACAGGATGTACAAGTAGTGATCCTAGTTCAGGTATTAGGTATACAGAGGGGCGCTTGGAGAGAATGCCATCCTCAAGTGAAAAATTAAACCAAAGGTACATGTACGAATCTAGCAAGGACCCAAGAGAGAGTCAGATTTCTTCTTTGAAAGAAAGCTTGTAAGATACAGACAACAGGAGGAGAGTATCACATGTCTTTTTGGAAAGAAAATCTGTACATGTCGGCCTGGTCTACCCCTAGGTTGGCTTCAAGGCTTTTAGACAGTTTTCATTCAAATTTTAAAAAGGTAGATTCTAGTACTCACAAGATTCATCACTCTTTAATTTCCCTCTTGTCTCCCTCTGTGTTAGTTGAGCAGGAGAAGGAATAGAAAATGATTAGGCCACTATATATTGCCAGACCCATTTATTGAATATTGTCATTTGAATTTTAAAAATGCCCGAACAGCCTGAAAACTAGGTTATTCTACACCGTTGCCAGTCTCTCACGTCATAACTGGTTCCTAGCTGCATCTTCTTTAACAATAATTGAAATATGTAACGAGATCTGCCTCTGTGTAAGGCTGATGAGAAATGAGATCTCGGAATCAACTTGATGAAATTAAATCATAAGCGCGATGCCATGCGAGGATGCAGTTTAGCCTACACAAACTTGGGGCATGATTGCTGCCCTCTACTCATCACTAGCCAACATTAGGGCCCTCGGCTCCCCTGTGGCACTGAGACCAACATCCCATTAAAGGGATAGCTCACCATGAAATTATTTTGGTTTCAATAAAAGCAGACACATGAACGAAAAAAGTTAGTGAAGATTTGACGAAAAAACGTCAAAGGCTGAGAAAGTTATGATCTTTGAAAGTTTTGATTTTGTAACGTCACCTGCGAGGTGCTTTCCCATACGTTGTGTTCAATTTTTTTGAAAATGTGTATTTTCTCAAAAAATGTGCATCCTTGTACCTGTGCATTTGACACATCATCATAAATATGTTTTTACACACATACATTCCGTTGTCAAAAACAGAAAAAGTGCAGGTAATGTAGTAATAATATTGTACACAACATATGGGAGAGCACCTCGTATGTGACGTCACAAAATTGAAATGTCAAAATCTAATAATCTTCTTTTCCTTAGACCGATTTTTGTAAAGCCTTAACTAATATGTATATTTCATATTTCTGCTTTTATTGAACCCATCTTATCTTTAGAGTACTATCCCTTTAATAGTGATCCTCCACTCATCCCTATCTAGCATTGAGGCTGTCAGCTCCCCTGTGTCGCTGAGACCCACATCCCATTATGAACAACCAAAATCATAAGTAACACTTCTAAACAAGGAATCTATAGAGGACACAAGAGAGATTCCAATTTCTTCTTGGAAAACAGACATGTAGGACAGCTCTAAAAGTATGAATCTACCCGGGACCCAAGAGAGAGTCAAATTTCCTCTTGGAAAACAACATGTACGTGAAGGATATTTCTGCACCTTCTAAGTCACTAACAAATATACCAGTCTCTCGTGTCATCTCATTGGTTAAAATCGTTGAAACTAGACTCCAATCTCCTGTAATTCTTTAATATGATATATATAACAAGATCTGCAACATGTAATCGTTTTAACAAGGAAAGCAGTAGTCAAATGTCAAATCCTGTTTGTCTTATTGGATTTCCTATCAAGGCGGATGAGATGACTAATGCGGGGAGAATGGTGGCGATGTGGGGGGAGGAGGGGGGGGGGGGGGGGGAGGAGAGCGTGGGCCAATAAATTTCACCACTGTGAAGATATAATGTTTTGAGTGCAACATTGTATGGAAGTGACATTCATTTGATACACTTCAAAAGGAAGAGGTAGAAGATCGGGTAATGATTTTGAGCCATAATTATAAGCAGAACTAGTCCGGGTGGTCTTTCACCAAGCCGTTCTTAAAAAACAAAGCTTGTCCGAGGTTTGTCCAAATAGCAACAGCTAATATATGCAGAGTGCATTCCATGTCAGAACAGGTTGCTATGCAGTTAGAGATTATGTTGTGAATACATTACATAAAAGGGTATTACACACTGATGGTCAAAACATTCTTTGGCCCAGGTATCTTATGTTTCTATACCGCTTTACTCATGTTTTCGTTGTCTCTCACTCTGGTTAGAATGTCCTAATCAGGCGGACGGGCCTGGACATCAGAGCTGTCGTGTGTGACTTTGGCCTGTCCTGCAGATTCCCAAGGTAAGAATTCTAGAGGGCGGGCTGTCAACATAAGGTTGCCCTTTTGCAGGTCAAACAAATATGATTGTGTAAATACATGTACCATGGAAATTAGCAGAAGATACTACATGAACTTCCCTCACAACATTAGAACTGGAAACTGGCTTTAAGCTAAATTACATTGATTGCTAGATTTTGAGTACTTCAGTTTTGGATAACCCATCCCAAATCAAGCAGTTCCGGTAGCATAGAAATATGGCAACAGCTCACATCGTGGCTCTTCGTTCTGCAACAATCTGTTGGTGTGAGCAAAGCACCGCTAACCAATGGATTGGCCGGTGCCAGTGACTGAAAAAAACATAGACTGATATTTTGTCTAGGCTTGTGAGTACTAGCCTCTTATTTTTGGTTTGTATTAGAAATGTCAGCAAACTTGGGTGAGGGGTTAGGCTTAGGGGGTACCAAATGTGGTACCAAATGTAAAGTCACGCATGGAGACAGTACCAGTAGTTGCCTTTGTGAACAATTCTTTACCGAAGCATACCTTTAACAAGCGGAAACATGACCTGCCTCTTAAAGATTTCCCAATTGTGCTTGGATTATTACAGTGCAGTTGCTGTGTGGCTGTGCATGAAATGAACGTGTATTCTATGCACGGAGGAGATACAGTAGGATCATGTTAATGGGGATGCGGGCGGCTAGATATCAAAGCGCTTATCAGATCAATAAACCCATTTTGTAGGACGCGCTTGAAAAATTCAGGTGAAGAGGATATTAAGGGTAACTGTAAGTCAGCGTGTAACGTGAATGTTCGAGGCAATAGAAATGTTTGTTAAACAGTGGACAGCTATTTGTGTTGAAAAAGCTTGTGTGCATCATGCATAAAGAACACAGTACGCAGATCATCTCTTGTTTACACTGAATTTTCTAAGTAAGATATCATGGCTTTAATTAACAATTCGGAAATGGAAATGACTCCCTTAAACAATTTCAGAATTTTCTAAAGCATTTGTTGATCTGTTTCCTGATAGTTGTTGTTGTATTAAATTCAGCTGAGTATTCAGATCACATTCCTCTTTTAAGGTATGGGGTACCGTAGTAGTCGTAGTACAGATTATGGGAGCTTTGATTGATGGAGAGCCACTCTGTTATGACCATGGGTCTCATTCTTATTGGATTTCCTGATTCCTAAAAGGAATCATCTCAAAATTATAACAACAAATTGAAATTAGATGAAAGATGGATGTGGTGATTACTTCAGAACAATTCTGGCATTATTACGGGTGCAACTTTTACCTCTAATCCCCCTCCCCTTTTTCTTTAAGCTCTATGAACTCTTAACTACAGAACTATTAACTGTATGTACGATGTGTAGATTTCCTTTCATTATGAATACACATAGATCCTATATAGCAAATGTTTAACAAGGAGATGTTTCTTGTAATTTATTTTTTTCCACAACTCATAGTAAATACAATAGTACAAACACAACTTGATGAACATGCAACAAATAAATACATGAAATAATGCCAAAATAGTAATAATGGTAATGCTGAGTCTGTGGAAGAGTGAAAAAAATCATAGCTTGTGAGCTGGACCCCTTTCAACCAAAAATGACGATGATGACATGAACATTGGTCTGAAGTTTGTTCATTTACTTCCAGTAGAATTCATTTGAGCAAAACAGCGAAGTCATCCAGACACTACGTGACAAGTGGATGTTTTTATAGGGAGATCCTAAAAGGATGTGAGTGGAAAATGGCCTACACGATAACATTTTAATCCACAAAGACAAAACCACTACATAACCACAATGCCACATTCCTAGCCTATGCAAATATGTTAAGTAGGACAAAAACCTACTATTGTCACCCCAAAAAACAATTCATTATTTAAACACAATTATCACAGACAAGCACCAGTGGTAGATTGACTGCTTTAAGTTGAGTCAACTTGTGGTTTTCCCTACCAAATTTCCTCTTCTTTTACGAAACAATTGATGATGAACAAGAGCAATGAATCCTTTTGTTTAAACAATCATAACAAAACAGTCATGGCACATTAAAGATGGGGAAGCCCATTTGCAAAAGTCATGTAACTCAGCAGAACTTGGCGGTATACTTTAAGTGATAATGCATGTATGAAATTTCAGTCATGGCTTCACAAACCTTTCCAGGAGGAGTGAAAACTGTTACTGTGTATGTGTGTTTTGTAGGGACCATGGTTTACATTCACATACTACATTGCAAGGCTTGATTTATTAGGCAGTGATGAGCCACTTGCCTCAACGCATCACTGTGTGGTACGAAAAACCATGATAGTACAATATTGTGTATTGCAGTCTCCAGTCTCTAAGCTATAGGTTCAAAACAACCCATTCCTAGCCTACTCAAAATCTAGCAATCAATATTTAAACAGCTGAAAGCCATTTTCCAGTTCTATCATCGGAAGGGGAGTTCTTATCCATTATTTTCTTCCATTTTCTGTGATTTTGTACAAAATGATATTCTTTTAAACTGCAAAAGGGCTACCCTAGAGGCTGGGATAAGAGACGTGCAAAAGGGGTTTTACAGCCCAGAATGACAAGAGAAAACACAGAGCTAATGCTCAGAGGAAACACTCTCTGTATCATACTTATAAGTTTGTGTAGTAAATCAATGGGCTTGTAACCGCTTGATAGCAAGGAGGTTAATCGTATCACTGATTGCTACAGCCTAGAATGATACAAGGAAATACAGAGATAACACTGGTCATATAGCGGCCTGCTGAATGGAAGGTTTGTGACCTCGTAAGGTCATTGAGGTCATATAAAGGAAACCCATTCACTGATAACCAGCCACTCCGTGTCCCAATCAATGCCCTGATACTGGATTAATTCACCCACCAGTTAAATGCAGTTTGGTTCAAGGGAAGTTCTTCTGGACATTTTCCATGAGTTATTGAACAAATTTCAAAATTTCACAAATCTATAAATTAGGCTACAGAGTTCAATTTCAGGTTATATTTTTGGTGTGGTCTTTGTTTGGATAGTGCTTTCAAGTACATCTATTGTAGCTTTCAAATCTTTGTCATTCATAAGATATTGAACTACACATAAAAATGAAGGTATATGGGACTGGGACTTTTTTCCATTTTCCATGGTATTTACACTACTTATTTATTATGACTTGCAAAAGAGCTAATCCGGCTACATGTACCTTCAAATTGCTGAAAATATCCATCATGAGGGCTTCATTAAATGACTTCCCCATGGCGAAGCTCATGTTCTCAAGTTCATGTTGGCACTCCTCCACCATGCCCGGTATAATTATGTGCCTGTCACTCAGAGGCAAGCCCCAATTTGCAGACGGCTTCATTAGTGATTTATGTGTATAAGATATGAAGCCCACGAGGAAAGTAATCCCAATCTGCTGAACAGCATGGAACTGAGTGGACTTTGATCCTACATAAATTAAATGACACATAGATCAGTGGCGGATCCAGGGGGGGGGGGGGGGGGCGCATGCCTCTTGCACCCCACTTCCTATTCTGCTTATCATGGTCCTTATCGTCTTTTCAAGATGTCTTTCTCTCCCCCCCCCCCCCTTCTCCAAATGCTTGATCTGCCACTAGGGATAGTATATATCTATCTGTGTGTCTATCAATCTATCTATCTATCTACCCCATTCTCCAAATGCTTGATCTGCTACTAGGGATAGTACATGTATGTATATATCTATCTGTGTGTCTACCTATCTATCTATCTATCTATCTATCTATCTATCTATCTATCTATCTATCTATCTATCTATCTACCCATCTATCTATCTATCTATCTATCTATCTATCTATCTATCTATCTATCTATCTATCTATCTATCTATCTATCTAATCTATCTATCCATCTATCTATCTACCCCATTCTCCAAATGCTTGATCTGCCACTAGGGATAGTACATGTATGTACTGTATATATCTATCTGTGTGTCTATCTATCTGTCTATCTATCTCTCTATCTATCTATCTATCTATCTATCTATCTATCTATCTATCTATATATCTATCTATCTATCTATCTATCTATCTATCTATCTATCTATCTATTTGTGTATCTTTCTATCTATATGTATCTATCTACCAATATCTATCCATCCATCTATCCATCTATCTCTCTATCTATTTATCTGTCTGTCTGTCTGTCTGTCTGTGTGTGTCTGTCTCATTATCTATCTCTAATCTGCACCTCTCCCCACCTTTCTCCAATCTGCACCTCTCCCCACCTATCTCTAAATAGCAGATCATCATTAATGTATAGTCACTGAATGTATAGTCATTGAATAAAGAACAATTCTCACCCTTTTAATTCTGTTCATTCTGTCGCTGTCCAGGGAGCTCTCAGGCCTGACCACGCCTGTAGGGACGCCATTCTGGATGGCCCCTGAGTGCCTCAACTTCAAGCCCTACGATGAAAAGGTGAGTGTCTTTACCCGGTCCCATCAAATTGGCAACACGTAACGTAAAACACATGGGCCCGACTTTTAAAGAGTTGCAATCAATTTGAATCATTCGCAAGTCCAATTCCCCATCTGTAATGTACAGAGGTAAGATTTATATCAATTGCAAGTTAAGTTACGATCAGTCACAATTCTTTATAAGACAGGGCCCTAGTACATGAAGAGTAGCTCACACTTATTATCATCAGTGCTAATGCATTGTCCATTGTTTTTACAGAGGGCAGAATCATTTGCTTATGTTTATAATTGCTGTTGTAATGACGACTATTAGCACTAATGAACTGGATTCATATTGATCTATATGTTAGGCTGTACATGAGCCAAAGACATTGTCATCATACCCTGGGTTTGCTCAAATTATAGCTGGTTGAAATGCTCATCGCAAAGCTAATTGTTTTAATTGAAGGACGGGAAAAAGATACCTTTGTACATTAACAATATTCAGCTTACAGAAGGAGAATTATAGCAGAACATGAAAGAGGGAAGGTGGGAGCAGGGAGGTTGTGGCTAAGGGAAGAGCAGTAGGAAAGGACACCCAAATGGAAGGGAGGAAGAGAGAAAGGCTGTCGCAATTATACTGTTTTTGGTGAATTTTCTCAGTGGGATCATTAGTCTGATTTGAAAATTTCCCATTGTTTTCCAACTTTGATATATTGAGTTTGGTATAAATCATCTTGCAAAAGTCACATAATACTCTTTCTTATGTTTTCTGAGATTAACAAATGTATATAGATTGAGCGAAGAGGGGCTAAAAAGAAAGAGAGGAGAGAGAAAGAGATAGAAAGAGATAGAGAGATAGATAGAGATAGAAATAGAGAGATAGATAGAGATAGAGATAGAAATAGAGAGATAGATAGAGATAGAGATAGACACAGTAGATAGACAGATGAATCGATATAGATAGATACAGACAGACAGACAGAGAGACAGATAGAAAGGGGATGGCATAACAGAAAGAGAGAGGGATGGTGAAAACCTATGCAAGTCATTTTCACAATAAAGCTACAGTAGTTTATGAATCTCCTTTTTGTCTTTACCCCCATTTCACTCCAGGCCGACGTCTTCTCCTTCGGTATCATTCTGTGTGAGATCATCGCCAGGGTAACGGCTGACCCGGAGGAGCTCCCACGGCTAAAGGTATCACTACCTGCTAGGTCACCAGATATATCTGTCAAATCTACATGCAACTTGGCCGTGCATATGGAATTCATACATTTCTGGAAGTATACAAATATTGACTGCTCTGAGAGATATGGGTAGAATCAAAGCCCCAAGGGGATCTGAAACCATGCATGACCAGAGGCACAGCTGAGGGTCATACCATGTTTTACAAATCACTGTGAGCAGAGCAGTTAAATCTTATTTCATTAACCAAAAAGAAGAAGACAAGACATTTAGTGTTTTGGGTCAGGTTCCTTTCATAGTAGTTTCAATCATTAACATTGTTTGGAAACAAACAAATATGGTCTTTTTTCCCATTTTTTTTAAGGCAGGTGCCAGGTGTTAAAGCAGGTTTCATTGTTGCATGCACCCTTTTTTATATGTGAAAGGGGAGCTAGTTCCAGGGATGAGATGAAGTCTTTGAACCATCTAGAGGAAATGGGAGTGACTAAAACATGATTTCTTACCAAATCTATGAAAACACAGGATATGCTTGTCATCTCCTGTATGGAGAGAGCCAATTACTCTTTCTTCTCCTTTATTTGTTGACCTTGACAACATTTTTTTGCCATTATTATATATGCTTTATCCATTAATGGACTTGAAAGTTATTTTAGTCCTACTATATCCATTATGAGAGAGGTTCTTGTTTGTAGCATGGTAATTTTCATGATGTACAAGCTATTTGTGCAGTTAGCTTTTTGAATGATGTAGGATGTCCGGCGGATAAGAAGGTGTCTCCTGCAATCCACGGAAATTGCTGTTATGCCCATATTTGGCAAAAAAGGCTCCCATTTTAAATATAGCATTGTTTCCTCCTTTTGAATAGGTGGGGGTCAACTCACATTTACATGTATGTTTATTCCAGTCAATGATTCACCGTGTCTGTTTACATGATTTAGCATTAAGCAGACTTTTTGGCCTGAAGTCAAGAAAGAGTTTTAAATCTAGACCAGAATTTAAGCAGATTTGATGACATATTTTTGTAAACAGCTATGTGTGCTTGCTGTAGCGCATACACTTCAGAAAGGTCCAATAGTGAATGTGTGCGTTTGGTGAAGGGTGCTAAATTCATACTAGTTATTATGGTTTAGACCATGGTTTATTTGTGCACGGTTTGATTTTCTGACTTTGTGACCGTGGTGTACACTACAGCTCAAAGGAACTGGCATCAGGTAAAGGGGAAGGGAAGAAAGGGAAGGAGCCGCCATTTTAAACTGCGGTATATTTTGTCCAGTTCTGCATGAAAGACCATGCATTAGCCTAAAAAGCATCATGTTTCATGGACAAACTGGACAAAATATACCGCGGTTCAAAACGGCGGCTCCTTCCCTTCATTCCCTTTCCCTTTACTTGATGCCAATTCCTTTGAGCTGTAGTGTAGGTAGGATTTCATAATATGCCATGGACCTGCAGGATATGGCTTGATTGAGTTGTATAAGTTATTTCAAGTTTATTCATAGCCTGTCGTTTATTGCCAAAACAGCAGATTGTATGGGAGTCGTGCTGCTCAGTATCTGAGTGGAAAAGAGCCAGCCCGCATATATGCAGGCTCAGTAAGGAGCAGGTTAAGAAATAAAGAGAGCTCTGAATATGGAGTGGGTGATTTGATGCTGATCAGTCTCTGGCAAGGGAAATGACTTGATCAAGATGAGGATCATGTTCCTAGCCGGCCGCGTTGTAATTCATCGCGGCCCGGAGATAAGTGATGCTTGATCATCCAGGATGCTGACAACACATGTGAAATATTGTATGACAAACATGAGATAGAGTTTCCGTCACATTACCCTGTGCAGCACAAGAGTGCCAGCAAGGTGCGAACGAATTATGCAAATGAAAAAGATGATTTACGAGGCTAATGTTGGTAGGCGTGTCTCTAAGACTATGAATGTGTCATTCAAGCTATGCACCACAATTATGCATTATCTAAACAGTGTATAATAATACTGGATTATCCAAAGTATTTGCAATAATATTGATTTATCTAAAGTATTCATGATACTAATGGATTATTCAAACTATGCGCAGTGATATTGGATTATCAGAAATATTTGCCACATTAATGGCTACGCGAAAAAAATCTTGGATTATCCAAAGTATTCATGCACCAATAGATTATCCAAACTATGTGCAATAGTAGGAGATTAGCCAAACTTATTCCAAGTGTTTCTAACAGCATTATTCCACTGTCAGACTAACTTTGATGTATCTCTGTCCCAGGATTGGACAGGCAATCCTTCTACTGAGAGATAGAAAAAAGAGTAACATGTGGGAAGTGCCTCTATCTTAGGTGACATTGATACTTCCTCTTCTCTCTACATCTAATCAGGGAGATCTTGGCAAGCATGATTGCAGCCAGTCATTGTCACAGGGGAGAATGGCGGCTGTTTGAATCAATCATGACTTCCACTCTACTTACTCTCTCAGACTGAATGAAGCCTAGTTTTTAGGCTGTGGAGTGCATAGTCTGTTAAACAACTATGTCTGGTAACAAAGACTACGCTCTCCCCACTTGCTGTTCATATATGATCCAAGCAAATGATTATTATGAAGGATTTGCATGAGGGCTGAACAATTTGTTAGGTATATTTAAATGTTATGAATGTCCATTACCTTTATCAGTAATTCAACTAATTATGTACTCTCCTCCCCTACCTTTTTTCTCTCTCTATGTATCTTGCTCTCTCTCTCTCTCTCTGTCTTTCTTATTACTATGTGTGTGCCTTTTCTCCTCCCTCTCCCTTTTTGTCTCTCTGTCTCTGTCTCTCTCTCTCTCTCTCTCTCTTGCTCTCTCTTGTTCTCTCTTGTTCTCTCTCTCATTCTCTCTCTTCCCTCTTTTTTGTTCCCCTCTCTCCCTCCCTTTTTTTTTTTAAATCTCCCTTTCCATTTACTTCTCTACATCCCCCTCTCTCTCTCTCTCCATTCCTCTATTCCTCCTCTTTTCCCCTCTTTCCTTCGCCCCCTTCTTCTCTTCCCATCTTCTGAACTGAACTTACCCTTTTCCCTATCGTGCCCTCTCCTCTCTCTCCCTTTTACCCCTCCCCCTTTTTGTCTGCTCTTAGAACTTTGGTCTGGATGAGGAAGCGTTTAAGGCCATCAGTGGTACCTGCCCCGAGCCTCTCCTGGAACTCTCCTTCACCTGTTGCCAGGTCAGTATCAGGGAACTTGTCTCAGGAAAATCATGTTCCATAGAAACATTTTGATTATAACCGCTCCGATAGCATGGCATCCAGGACACTTGAGCATTTCTAACTGGTCAATGAAGGGGTCTGGCTGCAGTAGACTAATAACTCTTGATTTCTTCTCCAGAAAAGAGGAGAATGATACAGTGGCTAATCTTAACTCATTGCCTTCCAAGTGTTTTTTTTCTTTGTAGTAATACACACAAATCATATTGGTAATAAATTTGTCTGGCACTGAAAGGGTTAAAGTATTAGATACAATTTTTAATTTTTGGATCAGAAATATCCAACTGCATGGAAGCCAGGCTACTGGTCAAACAGAGCAAAGCATGCTTTATCATTCATTGAAAAGAAAAAAAACATTGAATGCGTACTAGATTTATCATCTACTCGATCTCTCATTGTCTCTATGATTCTGATTTGACAGAGGTACTTTGTGACATCTCCCTGCCTTTTACAACAAAACAAAAGGGCCTATTAAATTGGTTTGGCACCTATAATACTTAAAGTTTTTAAAGAAATTTAGGGAAACTGGCCAGATTTGTGCTTCAAAGAGTCATCAACTATTTAATTGACAGTGCATTTGTACAGCAGGAAGAGAGAAGGACAGGGTGTGTAAAAGCGAGCAAAAGGAGCTTTTTGGCACAATAGATATGCACTAACCTCAAAAGGCAGCATTTAATCTGCGTACAAAGGGTTAAGGGGAGGAACACAGAGGGGAAAGAAAGGGACACAAGTGAAAGAAAGTCTAGGAGGAAGACTAAGGAAGTCAACATTTCTATTTCACATGATTTGGATTTGGATTAATTCTGACAACTTAAATCTATTTAGTCATAAAACAAACTTTATCGGATCATCCAGTAACAATACTTAGCTCTATTACAAGTTTAAGTTAGGGATTAACACGTGGATTATATTTAACCCTCACAATATCAATGCTTGAGAACCCCTATGACTTACTGCATATGCAGCCAAACATCGAGGGAGACGAATGCCATCTTTCTAGCCAGGTGGTCTCTCTATACAGGTGGTCTCTATGGTGATTTGCCATTTGGTCCAATCCCAGTTGGTCCACTCACCATTTCGTCTACCATCATATGCTGATATGTATGGGTTAGGGTTAGGGTTAGGGTAGGAGGTCTGGATTAGGGTTAACGGTTGAGGTTATGGTATACATTAGAGTTGTTGTAAAGTTAACCCAGTATTTTACTCTAAAACGGTATTTTTAAGGGGAGCCTTGTAGACAAAATGGTGAGTGGACCAACTGGGATTGGACCAAATGGCAATAAACCATCTCTATAGCAGATTTCATTGTCTTAACGCCAGTGGTACCAAGAGCATTAAAGATTGTCTGTCCCTTTTGCAAGCCGAAAATTTGAAATCGTCTATCACGATCGTAAATTGAAGAAAGTGTGATTCAAGACCATTTCTAAGAATATAGCATGTTGAAGCTTTCTGTATATGTAAAAATTTCAGCCGTTAAATTTCAAACCGACTTTTTTCGTACTACGAAAAAAGTATTAGTCTTTGTTACAGTATCTATGTGGTTATTATGCAAGTGTGAAATCTTAATTTTATGAGTAATTACCAAACTTTGGAGATGATTTATTCTATAGAACAATTTTTTTATAATGCGTCTAATAATTTAATAAACGGATTAATCAATAAAGCAGATATTTTAACACAAACTGCTAAGAGCCTGAGGTAAAGACTATTAATCAGACGTTGTTTACGTGCATTATTTGAATTTTACACTACGTATCAGTTTCAAATTACTAATATACAGCTTGCTTACACTTCTCTATATGTTTGCCAATGTTTCGATGGTTTTGTGGTGATCTGAAAAAGGGACGGGCTGTCTTTAAGCTTTCTTTGGGATTCATATTTTCAATCAACTGTACCTTTTTACATCAGATTTTAGCTTTGTTGGATGTTTTAAGACAAAACCAGTCACTGTTTACTGTTGTTATTGTTGCTACTATGTAGATGAACAAGTGTCGGAGGCCGATGTTTGTGGACATTGAATTTCAGCTGCAGCACATCAAGATCAAGCTGGGACGGAAGGGGAGGTCCACGTCCGACAAAGGTTTGTATTTCCTTCCTTCCTCTCCCTGCTTCTCTTTTCCTTTCCTCTTTGGATTGAGGAGTGTTCGGAAGGAACGCTAGGCTTGTCAAGGCTGATTGATCAATCTGTTCATGAACGTGACTGGAGTGCACTGCTCTCTCGCCAGTGTTAAAGGGATAGTCCACCCTGAGAATAAGTTGGTTTCAATAAAAGCAGAAACATGATAGGAAAATATCAGTGACGGTTTGACAAAATTCTGTCAAAGGATAAGAAAGTGATCTTTTGAAATTAAACTTAATTTCAGGGTGATCTATCCCTTTAATTTAATGTGGTACACACCAGGCAGAGACTTTTCTTGGCAACAATTATGCAATGTGCAAATCTTTTTTGGCGAACCACTTCATAGATACGGGGTCTTAAAATATTGGCTGATTTAAACTCAACATAAGAAACACTTGTGTCTTACTGAGGTCAGTAAATTATTGTTTAGTTATAGCATTTTCCTTGCAAAATGTTGTCTTAACATAAGTTTGTTTATTATCATTTTCTTTATTATGATGACTGCAAAAGTTTTACCAGCATGTCATTGAAATTATGTGCCCATAGAGTAGACAGAGTTATAGAGTAAAAGAAAGGACAGGGATAGAAGTGTTCGAAATTATGAGACCTGTTAACATGGAAGGACTTTTCTGCTATCATCACGTTCACTCTCTGTGGAATTTAATGAATTTAATCAATTTGAAACCATTCCTCCACATGATCCTGCAAATAATTAAGGAAGGAACCTTTGGCCATAGCTGAACAGCTCTGCCATAATTCCAGTTTCTGTAATCTGTACAACTAATATCCATTACCCATGAGTTTTCTTTGCTTTCTTCCAAACTGCATTAAGGGAATAGTGTCCCATAATGCAACATTGAGTGACATGTAGAAAATATTTTGCAGTCATACTCACCCTCCAGTCTCATGTATTAGTGCATGAGTACGGTAGTGGATATGATTGCAATAAAAAAAAAAATGGATGTTGCTGTGCAGTGTATTATGGGATAGTATTCCTGATTGCGATATGGAGAATTCTTTCCTCTTGATATCGTGTTTTTTAGTCATTAAATATATAATACACAGTTCTCAGACGAAACAGGCTGCTTCTAACTCTTCCTTCTTTCCCTTTGTTGTACCCCTCTCACACCAGCCACAGGTGGGCGATCTCGGCGTCACACAGTGTATCTCAACGTCCCCGACGTACCCAACTCAACCCTACCCCCTCAACAAACCAAGAAGCCCTTAGTCCGTTCCAACTCTGACCGCGGTGCACGCGACCGCAGACTATCGTCACGACAGAAGATGCGCACAAACCCCTTCGATACGCCGGCCCTCAAGGGCGGGAAGACGAAATTTGTGAATTCCGGCCGCGACCACCTCAAGCAACTCTCTCCGGACATGTCCATCGACATCAGCCAGGTGCTGTCCACAATCTTCGGCCGGCCGGACGTCATGAGTTTGTTCGAGGAGCCCGTTGAGAGGCGGTTGTCCGTCTCGCTTCCCTCCTCGCCGGAGCTCCACCGCCGCGACATCTCTTTCGACGAGGACGAGTTCTTTGATGACCTCATGAGCTGGCCGAGCTCCTCGGACACCTTTGAGCCGTACACCGGCAGGACTCCTCCCCCTCCTGAGGAGCCAGTGCCACCACCACCACCCCCGCTCAGCACAGTGGAACAGTCCAGGGACGCCTACAACAGCAATACATGTACAGACAGCGTGGCCAAACTGACTCTGCAGGAAGGGGGTGTAGGTGTAGGCAACAGCAACGAAAGTGAAAAGAAGCGATTAGAAATTGGTGCCAACAACAATGAGAGATAGGACTTCATGATCGAAGCGCAGAAGCATTCTTCATATTTTTAATGAAGGTTGACTTACAGAAAAGATGCCAAAAGAAGTTTTCCCCAAAAAAGGAATCTACAAGCAGTCTAAGATACAGCGGAATGATAGCTGAATATGATATTTCATGTCATAAGTCCCGTATAAGAAACTGCCCCCGAGACCGTCGATATGCCATACTGCGGGGAAGAAGATTTATATTAAGCCTGCGAATCCTGCTCCATCAGTGACAAAGCAGAAAATGGGTTTACATGTGACAATCTGTAAACGGCAGGGCGGACCACCGCTTCCCAGGACGGGATGAACCGTTTTTGTGTGAATGTTTTTTAAACTGTCATTAGGATTGCGTTTTATGCAACCCATCTTGAATGGCTGTAACAACTCTAGATTGACAATCATATCCATCTACACTTAGAAAATTAAAAACATAAATTTTATTTTACATCTGGTTTAGCTGCAGATGTATATCTACCATGATCATCCAAGAGATATTTCATGTAGTTTTCATCTCAGAAAAGAAGTACATTTAGGGGGGAAGCACAGGTAGAATCATGAGTAACAATATAATGTAGATTTCCAGGAAAGAGTGCAGATGAAGAAGAAAGAATACCAGGAAGATTAGATTATTATATTTTCTTCAGGATTATGTCACTCATGTGTCCACTTAACTAGATAAGTATATCTACAAACGGATAGAGAAGCGCTACATACTGCGATATCGCTGCTATATTGTAAGAGCATGACACACCAATATTGCAATTTATGCTACAGTAATCAAGGTTAGACTTATTAACAAGAGAATGCTTTGAGATTGTGTAAAATGGTTGAAATGCATACGCAGAATGTAGAACATTAGCAAGTACATAGTTATATTCTCATATGATCACAATGCAGATATTAAGATTTGTAACAATGAAATACTTCCCAATCATATGGAAATATGTAGACGTGTAAGAATGAAATGTTTTTTGCATTTATAACGCATACTCATCTATACTGCCACTTCGCCAATACAAATATCTCGCACTTCCAAAGGAGGCATCTATATTTTCTTGTGCATCAAATGCATTTATTTAAGATGTGAGAAAGAATGCCTTAGCAACCCAAGTAGGCATATCACTAAAGCAAACATGTCTAGAGCTGAATCTAACATAAGGACGTATATTTTCTATCAAAGTCATAGCTAGTGTTAGAAGCGTATATAATCATAAATTGGGCATATGATAATTGTTTGTTAATTCTATCATATATTACTGTAAATGTCTGGTCAAAATGTATGGACATATATTTGATGATTTCAGGAAATTTAATAGAATATGTGAAGATCATTTTGAGTCATTCTGTGCTTGTTTGATAGGGCTTTCAAGTGTGAATTCAAACTTGACGCAATGATGCAATGTATGTTTTGTTTTCATCTCACAATGAACCGTTCTACTCCATATTTCTTTTTTTGTTCTCCGAGGAAAATGAAACATACCCAGGTTTCCCCTTGGTGTGCTTATTATATAAATCTCAGTTACCTCTGTCAGTCATTATCATGCTACCTGGGCTTGGGTATTCTAAATAGCTCTGGTTTCATAAAGCAGTTTGGAAGGCAACATATTTCTATTTCCTTATATCAAAATAGTGAAACTTTGAAACTTTACTGGGTTTCAAAAGTCACCAGGAGTTTGTGTATCTTTGAAGTGTTTGTACGAAGTTATCTGCATCCTCACCTCAAAATGGCAGATATGTAATTGCCATGTATTTGCATTTGTGCTTACTACACAATAAGGGTACAATGTCAAGTAATTATATTTTGTGAACAAAATATTACGTCTGATGAAAAAAGTTATCTTTTACGCTCATGTAATCTGCATTTACGAATGTCATGCATTTTTTTCTGTACATCTTCATCAGAAGGTATTTTGGTTTATGTTTTATATTATATGTTTGATGCGTAATGTAAGGCAGATATTTTCTCATGATTTCATGTAAAATATACGGGTGCCTGATACAGCATTAGGAATATGGTTCGTTTAATGCGTTTTTGGTTTGATCAGGCAGGCTGAAAGCATGTGATGACAGAAGGAAATGTGCAGCTGTTCACACAGACAAGAAGTTCAGGTATTTCCTCTGTAAGTATTCTTTCAAGCTACTCTGTAAAGTATTAGTAAAGAACTGTAAAAGCAGCTGTGTTAACAGGACAGGGGTGTAATGGACAGGGAAAATTGTAGTTTATGTGTAGGTTTAACTGCAGGGTTATTAGATTGGGCAGTCACAGTTTTCTCCTCCTCCTTATCCCTTTTCTTCTACTTTTTTTTTAATCATTTTCTTCTGCCCCTTCTCCCTCTCCCTTTCTTCCTCTCATCCTTTTTACTCCCCTTTAACTCTTTCCCTCTTGATTTTTCTTCTAATGTTAGGAATCTTCAGGAAATACATGTACTGCTTCCAGGAAATGATCTGATTTATGTGAATACAACTCCATACTGGTTTGCTTGGAATAATAGACAACTTTCTTTTTTCTCTCTCTCTCTCTCTCCCTCTCTCTCTCTCTCTCTCTCTCTCTCTCTCTCTCTCCCTCCCTCTCTCTCTCTCTCTCTCTCTCTCTTTCAGATATTAAGTTTGTCATATTGTCACTATGATCTTTCCTATACATGGATTCTAATAATAGAATATTTGTCTTGTCATGATACAGTGGTAATATTCCTAACTCAATACAAACAAGCTTAAGGTCATCAAAAGGGGGAGATATATATAGAACTGTATGTTATTATACTCCAATTCTGTAGTGAGCAGTTATTTGGACTAAACATCACATAAATCTAAAGAGCACCGTAATGAGAAAAAAAATCAACAGAACATAAATATTTTTGACCTCCGTGAGGTTTAGGTACGATATTTAATGTGCCAGCAATGCGTACACCGGTACTGTAAAGCTGTACAAAAAGAACACACATTGAAATAGGAGGAATGGTGCAATGAACAAAATATACAATTGTTATTACAATTAAAGTGCATGCACATATTGCACTGAAATTTATGTTGTTTTATGCGGATGAGCGTGTATTGCAGAGAGATATATTACCATATGTATTTTTCAATTTTCATTTGTCTTTTTATATTTTGCAGAATGCATTTACCCTCCAATAGTTACATCATACTCAAATCACAGTCACCTTAGTCATATATAGTTTGCTATTTGATTTAATGAGAGAGGTGTTTTTAGTTTTTTTGTGTGGATGATATCTAGGGTGTAGCACTGATATCACTATGCGTGGTTGGGTTGGGGATTAATTTCTCTTCGCCCTAACTTATTCTGAAATTTGCTTCAAAAACTTATTGCAGATAGTACATTGCTAATTGAATATGTAGCATTCTGTAATTGAAGTGGTCTATGGGATTTGTGTGAATCACTAGTGCGAGAATGCCTCTGTTGCCCACAAAGGGTCAACCCTATCAGTACCGAGTCCTAAAACTGTCCAAGTTTCTACCCATCTTCATGCCAATGATAGTGATATGTTTAAAGGGAATATATACTGTTGTCAGAATTCATGCTGACTCATAAAAATAATGTTAGTTGGCCATAGAGGGAGCTACAACATTAGGTCTGCATTACACACCTCGGTATTGCTCTCCAATCAAAATCTTCATGGCAGTGGCGGAACTGTTTCCATGCTAAGGGCTTGAGTTACAAGTCATTAATCCTCTTGATCCCATGTGAGCACTAGAGTGCTGTAATAACTTCAAGACTTGGTACCGAGATGGTTAAAACAGCTTGCTCACTGCACATCAAGTACATGGTTTGAACTCCCTGTGAAAGCAGAATATTTCCTCCCTTTATTAACTTTGTCATGTGCCATTGATGCCTTTTTGCACAAATAACACACACACACAAACTCCATAGAGAATTAATTTGTCAGGGACACAAAGATTTAAAAGTTGGTGAAAGGAGTAAATGTTATGAAATAGTTGAATTGTGCAGGCCACTTCAATTCTGCAACTTCAGGGATTTGTATGCAAATGATAAAATGATTTAAATCAAACAAAATTCAAAATCTACCAGTTACCTTGAATAAGTTGTGGTTATATATTTTAGTTAAATTCTAATAATTGAGATTTTCAATCGTGTATGATGTCATCTGTTTTCTAGAGTATTACAACTGTATTTGTTTCTTAGTTGCAGCTTTGTTGATTTGTAATGGTCACAACATCACAAAGATAGTGGCTACATTTATTGCACAGATCTCGATATTTTGTAATGGCTTTGATTATTTACCCCCAATGGTTAAATTGTTGAAAAATTAGGATAATTATGAAGGGATCTCTCAGGATAATATCATAAAGACAAATCACCAAGAAACAGGAAAGACTTGATTTCTTGGCAAGTAAATACGAAAATTATATCTGTTGACTCTTTATTTTTTTAACATAATTTTGTAGGTAATGTAGCTCACAGGTGGTCTTCCTTTCTTTTGCTTTATTTATTATTTTTTTAAAATATGGTTGCCGTCATGCTATATTAACATAATTGTTTTATACCCGCTCAAATCTTTCTTGTGTTAATGTCAGAAATGTCAGCATTTTGACATCATCATGATTATGCATATCTGGGCCCTGTCTTTAAAAGACTTGCGATTTGTCTGTACCGATCCCAAGTCAAAGCCACCATCTCTAATGTACAGTTACGATTTATATCAATCGTAAGTCTAGTTGCAATCAATTGCAATTCTTTAAAATACTGGGCCCCGATCTCATACACTTAAAGGAATGCAGTCACACATTCAATAATATGCAATTTAATTTTCATCCACGCACATACATCATGTGGCATGTTGGTGTCACTCAGTTGTAGGGGAAGACATAAACTACAATAATTTGAATTTAGAATAAGCAATTTCAGTGCAATAATAGTTTTATATAGTTTAAATTCACACCACAAAATGATTAATAAGGGACCAATTAGATAATTTTGTTCTTTAACATCCACTGTCTGTTGTTCAGAATAATTTAACCTCACCTCTGTCGTGTTATCAGAAGACTGATCGCAAGCATGATAGGAATGCTGTGCATTAGATTAACCGTGCTACACTAACGTATGTATTTTGTAAAATGTAGTAGAAATCACTTGTAAATGCAGTTCAATACAATCTGACTTTGGTCCTAACACCCTACCTTTTTTTTCTACCTGGTTCTCAAGAGTAGCCAAGAGTAGTATTACGTAATTCAGGTTACTGTCAGATTGTGGTGAAACAAGCATATTATAGCCAAGGGTTGGACAATGGTAAATTAATGAAAGTTATGGATAAATGCAAATTAATGAGTATAATGAGAGGAGTGTCAAAATTATGGCTGAGATAAACCAGCAGTTGATCTGCTGTTATTTTGTTTTTCTTGCCAATTTTTTCTTCATCTTTTTTTTGCTTTGTACATAATTACATTGATTACAATGGAAGATACATGTTATCGTGACATCTGTATAATTTTGATGAAGAATATCGGTGTAAATTTTTAGTTAAAGATTTGCTAGTACAAAGATGAATCAATAGAATGAATTAATATATATGAAATTAGGTTGAGATTTTATCTGTCTCTATTTGTTTACTCTCTCATCAAGAGTGTTATATGGTTCCTCATCAAAGAGTTGTGGAATTATCATATGCGCATACATATTGTATAATCCTCACTACAAAGTGGTGATGTTGGATATATTTTTTATCCCTGGTTTACCCCCTGGCTTAATCCCCTGCAGTTATTCTAAAAACGGACTTCTGTTCCAAGGTGTATGAGTTCAGAAAGATCAACAAAGATTGTGTGATACGGTTTGTCCTTGAATTAAACGTCAAGCAAGTGACTTCACATTTCCATTTAAGGGCCCCTTTCCATATAAGGACCAGGATTATACATGTAAAAATCATGCCTGTATTATGTTCCTATCTGCTGTTATGGTTATATCGATGCGTTCCATTATGAAAATATACTCTGAAGTTCACTGTTTCGTAATTGTGTGTATAGTTCTGTCTCCTTTATTTGAGAGTCGATACACAAGAGGGAGGAAGGGGAAGAAGGGAATTCAAGGGGAGAGATGGATAGACAGTAAGAGAGAGAGAGAGAGAGAGAGAGAGAGAGAGAGAGAGAGGGTGTGAGAGAAAGATAGAGAGAGAGACAGAGATGAAGGGTGCATGAGAGAGAGAGAGACAGAGAGAGGGAGAGAGCGCCCGCGCATGTGTATGTGTGTGTGTGTGTGTGTGTGTGTGTGTGTTTTATTGAGTTTACTCAGTAACCCTCAATTTGCTCCCCACAGGAGCTCAGACGAGGGAGAGAGTGGAAGAAAGAGAGAAAGGTACAAAGATTTATAGGGGAAGGAGGTGGGGGAAGGAGGTGATGGGAAGGAAAAGATAGGATAAGGGTGAGAGGCGTATTGGAGTGGAAGGATGATATAAAGTGAAAGAGGAGCGGAGCAAAAAACACTGAGCTATAAATAGAGCGATAAACAGGCAGAGATAAAGACAACAAAATGGTAAAGAAAATAATGATTTTTATTTCACACATTTCTTTAAATTTTGAATTGAACTGACAAGTATCTCAGCAAAACATTGTCTGTAACTTCGTTCGGATTCATTCCATTCAACGAATAGATGTGGTTTGAAAGAGTGAAAGAGTGATGTCTAATATCAATCTTGCCCTGGCTTAATGGAACATGAAATACTGGAGACAAGTATGGTGCTTCATTTGCCGTGCCTCTCTTAATTCTCTTGTCATCTTAGTTTCTTCCATCATCTTCGTCCACTTCTTTTTATTGTTATTCTTATCATTTAAACTATCAATATTATTTTTGAAACAGACCTGAATACCCATTCCTGGCTGCTATCCTCTCAAAAAAAAAAAATCCTGTGTTTTATTTAGGCCTATTCATCTTCTTTGTCACGTTCATTCTTATATGCATTTTTACTCTATATATATCGCATTGAGTGAAATGAAGTTGAATTTAATTGATATCCCCCCCCCCCCCCCACCTCCACAACAACACAAACATGTAAGAACATTACTTCTACGTATCAATTTTTCCGATCCCTTGGTATACGAATCAAGAATAAAATGAGGATGGCACAGATAAAAGCACACTATATTTATTTTCAATTTCAACGCGTTGCTATCATGGCTATGAGAACATTTTACAAGAATGCCGTTTGTATCTTTCGTTTAATGGCAAAACATTGAAATCATCCCAATACAAACTCTTGGGTTATTATTTACATGAATTTTCCTGATTTCCATGAATATAACAATGTAACAATATTACTTGAGTAGTTTTTTTTTGTTTACGTAGCCAAGGCCTATGTTTCTCTGCACTGAGAGGTTACAGTGAAGCTATAACATCGATAGGGGTGTTATTCTTGCGTGAAGACGGTAGAATATGAGAACTGGAAGGCCGATGAAATTATGAGCTATTTTGTAATAACACTGTCTTAATTACACCAGACGGATATTTAGTTAGATAATTATGTTTTCGGTTACTGAATACGGATGGAAGAGGGAGAATTGTGATGATGGAGATGATGTACCAAAATGTATTTTTTATCCATTTTTGTTAGGCCTATTGTGGAAAATTAATTGAATCTTGAATCTTAAATCAGTAATGACATTTTCTTTAGTATCGCTGGCCCAGTTTCATGGAATTACATGAAACCGATATTCTATAGATACACATATGGAAAAGATTTGTTATTTTCTTCAGGCTTCTGTGCCTAAAATTAACAACAAATTATGGCGAAAGTACCACTGATTATTTTGGCTCTTTGTGTGACATCTTGTTCACTTACGGTCACACAAACTTATAAAAATCTCACGATATGTAACTATAAAGTACAAAGGATGGGCTGGTATATGCCTATTCTTTATACATTTGCAAACCGGTCTCAATAATACAACTACATTTTCAACGCTTGTAATAAAGGATCCCCATAATGTAAAAGCTATGCGTTCATGAACGCTTATTGCATGTATAACTTTTGGTGAAATATTAACACAAATTGCAATGTGGAACAGCATAAGTTCTCATTCTGTGGACAGCTTTCCATTTCCATGCGCAAGCAGCAAGTTTTGATGCAGGGATGCTTTTCACCTCAAGGCTCGAGGGAAGGGGACGATTTTTAAAGGAGTTCCCTCTACTGGGAAGACAAAAAAAAGGCCTAATTCAAAAGGAATAAAGTGATCGTGAACAATCTTCTTGCTTATGGTCTTAAATTCATGTATTTTTCATTTTAGAAACTTACTAGAAGTTGTTTGCCCTAAAATAATCAAAATTTTGAGTAATTCACGTGCTATTATTAATTTTATGCATTCACGATCAATCATGCAGGAAGGAGGGAACACTGCGAACAAGCACGAGCTTGCAAGCTGATAGACTTAGTTCCAGACTATGGGATTCAACTTTTTTTAATACTCTTGTCTATAAATATGAATCTAATGTTAGAATATGGACTAATTTCGATATATAATTCCCTTTTCTATCCTCTTCTTTTTCTCATATATTATAGGGGGAACAGAGCTTAACCTTCGTGTCCAGACTAAATGTGTTCGAAGAAGAGATTCAGAAATAGACAGACCCCACAGTCCAGCATCTAGGCTAATAAGTAAACTTACTGCATTGACAGTGTTAGCACTGCGCGTACATTGCCGGAGTCTTGTATCGAAGATCTCCATGTCGGACCATCCGGACTTAGCACAGTCCTGTATTTAGTGTGAACATGGAAAACCCTCGTCGAGTCTGGATAAAATGAAAGGTAAGTAAAAAAAATACGTTGTAAAATGATATCTCGGCATGCACAATCATGTGTTTACCGATAGCACACGACATTCAGTGACAAAATGTAGATCTAGGCTCTACATTTCATGTTGTTTTAAATGTTTCCCAGCGGCGGACATAACTGCACACCGCCTGGCCCAGCCGCATCGCGAATCGCACGAGCGACGTACGTTAAAAAGCAGCTGAAAATGTCCGGACACGTCCTTGTCCTTGATTGATTTGAGTACTTGCTTTGCCGAAAGTCAACGTTTAATCTTGAGCTCAAAATGTGCATAGATCATATGGATCTTATGACTGATGAGACTGTACATGTTTCTTTTTTCTTTATTTGATAGACTGATGCATTCAGTCTAAGTTGGTAAAGTAAGACTGTAATTGTCATGTTAATTGTTATAGGACACATGAATAATCGTCTCATTCTGCCTGTTCTTGGCATTCTTTAATATTTTTTTGTTGACATACGGAGGGCATTCAGAGGAGCCAGATGCAATCTCAGTGGATCCAACACAGCCTACATAGACTGATTTTTTGGTCTAAGACTAAGAGTAAGAGTAAGACTGCTCAGACCGATGGCCTGAGATTGCCTGTCAAAAGATGTGATTTTGATCAAATAATATTTGTAATAAAACACTTAGGTATTCTCCTCTCATATAAACTTTGTATTCTTTCACTTGTGTTGTATATTGAGATGAAAAGGGATGGAGGGAGGGGTGCTCCCCCCCAAAAAAAAGAAGAAGATAAACCATATTTTAATTCTCTATACCGCAGAAGCAGAATAGTCACCCCACAATGCACTGCGCAATCATATGTGGACTTAAATTGCATGCTTCTGGTCTCATTTTAGTTTGAGACTTGAACCATTCATGAAGGCTGCAAATTTATTTTGGATGTGGCTAAGCAGTGCATCATGTGATGACCTTACCCTGTAATATGCGGTGTGGATGATTTCATGTTATAATCTCTGCCCGGTGCATCTTCAGAATCCCGCCCCTGGAGAGTCGGAGACCGGTGCTTGGCCCCTTACTCTGGGGACGAGGCCTTGTATCGAGCAGTGATCAGGAAGCTGGGCAGCAACGCTGAGGGTCAGCAGCTAGCAGAGGTCTGCTATGATGGCTTCTCGGCAGAGGAGAACGAGTGCGTCAGACTGGAGGACCTCAGAAGGAGAAAGACCACAAGCTCAAGTATGCACCAACTGTTAGCTAACCTTGGGTGATATGCTAAAAAAAAAAATGTAACTCGTCCTTACTGAGCAGGCGTATTTGTAAGCTGGCTTGTCTCCAATACCAAGCTGCGCGACTCTTGTGTATTTATCGGCTGTATGAACACTAGATGAGCTCGAGGCTATGAATTTACTTTATATGCCTTATAAGGCACAATTAAGCCAACCGCAGTTCCATGGCAAATTATGCCATCCTTACAGGGTTCACAAAGGCCGAGGTGAACAGGTTAAGTTTTTACTGTTCAAGACTTTTGACATGAAGTTCCCTTCAATCTTAAACTGTGATTGGTCGATGACACAGATTTTGATTGCAAGTAAGTTTTCAGAATTTACCAACTGACTTAGCTAAGACAGTGTTAGACATCAGTTTCTTTCAGAACACCACCCTTGGGGTTTTCGGGGTCTAAATGATTTTAGGTTGCGAACTTCAGCCTAGCGTTAGGCGTAGGGTTTTCTTAAATATTGAATATTGGCAGGAAATACAAAGTTGGCATGAGCCACCCTTCCTCACTTCTGGTTTGCCACCAAACCCCCCCCCCCAAAAAAAAAACAAAAAAACAAAACAACAACATTTTTTAAAATAAAGATTCTTTGTGATTATTGCATCATGTAGAATTTCTATATTTTACTTAGTAGAGCAAGAGTGTTGTTTTCTTTCTGTGGTTTCTCCTTCTTTGTGAATATTCTTCTCTGGGAAATATCACAAAATCAATTACGGTAAATGTTATGCTCTCTTTTTCTCTTCAGAGACTTCTCCAAAGGCAGGTGCCCGTACTGAGAGCAGTGAGTCCTCCTCTCATGGATTTGACAGTCCTTTGTTGCAGTACATGTCTGAAGAAGACAGGATCAGGTAAAGAAAAGTGTCTTTCCTTTGCAATATATCTTACATTGTCAGCAAAAAGTGAAAAGTGAAAGTTGCTGGGCAACTACCCTCCAAACATTGCCCTGATTAATTTTTGAAACATGGTCCTCAGGAATGTGATTTGAAAAAAAAAAATCATCATTTTCTTGATTTTATGTTTTGCACTCGAATCATATGTGCTGCACTTGTTTCTTCAATAGTTACTAAACAATGATATGGAGGGAGGACCCAGATATAAATCCGTAAACGTTGTAAGTGAAATGATATTGGAAAATTAATAAGCTAACAATTTCAAGGATATGATGGTATGGATTGGGACTAAGACTATTATTGTTATCATTTATCATGGTATTTCAATTCGTATCTCCCTTTGTTCGTACTTCTAAATGAATAAATTAATGCTTATAAGAGTCATATTCAGGGTTCTTTTTGATTGATTCTTCTACAGAGCACAGTATGCGGACATCTATGATGACCCAAGCCCACACAGGAGACTAACAACATCATCACCAGCAGGGGAGAGAAAGTCTGCCGCACGGAGAGGCTCAAAACTCACTCAGGCAGCACAGAAGCGCAAAGGCACGGTGGCCTTTGGTGGTGAGGCTAAAGGACCAGCGAAGAAAAATGAAGAAAATAGTTCCCGGTAAATTTCTCACATTTTTTTTTCAGATCTCATTATATAATGAAACCTGTACAGAAAGGTCTCTCTCTCTCAGTTGAATCAGATAAAATAAAACTAGCCAAGAAATCTCTAACCACAAGCTCAAGTCTGTTTAAACATGTAATACAGTGGAACCTGTACATAAACACTCCTCAGGGGAGACATGAGGTGTGGTCTTTCTGAGAA
Organism: Arbacia lixula; assembly: GCA_963669155.1. Taxonomy (NCBI): domain Eukaryota; kingdom Metazoa; phylum Echinodermata; class Echinoidea; order Arbacioida; family Arbaciidae; genus Arbacia; species Arbacia lixula. The sequence continues at coordinate 4,084,851 of OZ022580.1, read as the reverse complement.
GGTTGTTGTTGTGAACTTCAATACAGGTTTCAATGAGAAACATTGTTGAAGGGAAACAAGAAATGTGGTCAGAGTGTCCTTCAAATGTCCCCTTCTATTTCTCAGGAAAACTACTGCAGCCAACAGCACAACTCATTGCACCAACGAACCAAGAGATACCACTGGGCACAACCTTCAATCATTTGATCACTGGGAAGGTAAGGGAAATTCATGTTTAACTCCTTCTCTGCCAGATGCCATACTGCCGTAGAGATAATGATGTCTAAAGATTTATAGATGAGCTGTTGTCAAAATACAAGTTTAGGGTTACTGAAAGAGGTCTATGCCTGCCTCAGAGAAGGCAATAGCTGTTAATGATTAGGATCATTAATTAATGTTCAAGATTAATGTTTTCAGAATTTAAGGCACCATCAGGAAAAGCAATACTGTGTTTATAACTGGCAGCAACCTTTTGCTAAGCAGGCATAAATCAATCACATTATTTTCCTCCTTCTTTCCTCAGCATTTAACGATGGTGACGTAGAGAAGCCCCTTTTTCCTGGGAAGTCTGACGTCAGTGCCAAAGATCCACTCATTCTATCCAACCAACCCGGATGCCCTGTGATACAAGTAAGTCAATGACATGCAAAGAAATTAGTTGAGGGGGCTACTGTTCAGACCTGGGCCCTATTGCATAAAACTTAACATTGATGGTAACTTTGCTACTAACGGCAACTGCTATGGCAACCTTGAATTTGATTGGCTGTTGAGCAATGTTACCATGGTAGTTACCATTGATGGCAGAGTTACCATTAATGGTAAGTTTTATGCAACGGGGCCCATCTGGGCCCTGCCTGATAAAGAGTTGCAATTGAGCTAAACCGAGTGTTGACAGCTTATTACACACAATGACACACAAGTGAAAATCTAATTATGGTACTAGTATTCAAAGGATTATGGCAAGAATTTAAATAGGTGAGATTTCACAGAACTTTCATCCAACAGATTTTTATCCTTTGGTTTTAAAATGTGTATATTTTTTTTATTCATTATGATATTTTGTTTCGAGATGCTGACACTTTTAACATGGTCTCTTGTGAGCCTAACAAAAGACCAGGTTCATAGTGCTAGTATTATCAACAGACATCTGTGTGCCTACCAGAGGGAGGGAGTGCGATTCCTGTATGAGCAATATAAGAAGGATACATGTACATGATGTATGATGTTGATATATTTCTTTCCAAGGCGCCTGGCACCATCAACATGTATCTGCATGTCTACCAGAGGGAGGGAGTGCGATTCCTATATGACCAGTACAAGCAGGATACATGATATATGATGTTGATATGTTTTGTTCCAACTGAAGGTGCCTGGCACCATGAACAGGTATCTGCGTGCCTACCAGAGGGAGGGAGTGCAATTCCTGTATGAGCAGTACAAGAAGGATAAGGGTGCGATTCTGGGAGATGACATGGGACTAGGGAAGACTGTGCAGGTAAAAAGTGCACTGAGAAGCGATCATGTTAAAAGCTGTTTGTGCCAAATTGAGTATGGTTTTTCATAGTAAAATATGGCAATTGATACTTTTTTGTGTCTAACACAAGTTTTTTTTTCTTCAAGATATGGGCTGTTGGCATATACAGAAAATAGAGTAGAAAATAGATGGTAGACTTATTTATTTACCCCGAGCCTAGCAACTGACTTACCATTGACACAATGCATGGTGACCTTACATGTTATGTGCACTGTACATTTGAATGTTGCACTGACCGTGTTACTATCACATTATAAATAAGAATTTTGCACATCTTTCTGTAATATTCTTTGCTGTTCATCTCATAATTTCATTGTGTTTCTTATAACCTCACAAAAGCTCCATACACATGAAGTGCCATACACATATATTGCAGGCACTTGTGTGCAGTGTGGATGAACAGTCCCATGCATAGTTTTTAGTGTTTAAGATTGGACTAAAGAAGTGACATCACTCCACCCCAGCCTATTGAAAGAACTGCTGAGGTATCAGAGCCATGTCAAATGTGTTATTTTGTAACTGAAGGAATTCATCTCTGACAAGCATATTGATTGTTATGATTTCCTCCAAACCATTTTTTGCTGAACACAATATATTATGACAATTTATAAGATTTGATTTGTGGAAATAAATTGAAATCGTCTTGTATGATTTGATTTGTGGAAAATAGATGTTAGTGAAATTTGCTTAAGATACTCCATTTGACTATATTTCAACAGGTCATAGCCTTCATTGCAGCTTTGCTTGGGAAGACTGGAGGGAAAGAGGACCTAGAGAGAAAACTACCAGAGTTTCTTCAGAAGGTATGTTAGGATTTTATGCTTATTTATTTATTTACAAGCAGATATATACCTGTTACCTGTATTCATCATCATGCACAGCAAGTACATGTATGTAATCATCAATATTCACCTGATTTGGGTCGTCACTTCTCGTATTTAGGGTTGTCTAAAAGCAGGTTTTTCTGTTGAAGTCTTCTAGAGTTTGAAGGAATGTCTGTTTGAGTTTAAGAATATACCTGGGGTTATCTGTTAGCAACTTCTAGCAATGTATACAGGCAAAGGAAGTTTGAAGGATTCTGTATTTCTGTGTGAGTTTGATAGTGATTAGATTCATGAATATGTCTAATAAGTATCCAACTTATTTTTATATAGGAATCACCTAAAAAATCTGATTCAAGACCTACAAAGACCTTCCTTATCATCTGCCCAAACTCTGTGCTCTACAACTGGTTGGATGAATTTGAAACATGGACACACTGCACTGTTGGGTAAGTATTAACTTTTCATGTGAATGTACTCCCAAGTAATACACACAAATCTCATAGAGCACAATTTTGTGTAGTATACAAAGGGTTACAATGGTAACAATATCATTGGGCCTTTCAGAAGGTTTCTCCACCTCGGCTAACTGCCTTGTTTGCAGATTGCTGCAAGATTTGATTTATGTGCATGGGACGGTGTGTCCCTTCGCTCTCTCCTACGAGTCATCATTCTCCATTGAGTTCTGCCTTGGGCTAGATCTTCAGCCTCTTGTAGGGGTAATCCCACATAATACTTGACTTGGTCTTTCCACCTTGTTGGAGGCAGCTAGGTAATTTCCATCCCTCAAAGTTGTAACATGCAAACTTGTATCGGCAATACTAATAGAGTGAATGGTGAATGGGATTACGTGTCTTCACATTTTCAAGACAAGAAACACACATAGATATGAAATCAGAGCAAAAATGGTCTTATTAGCCGTCTGAGTGCTAAACAAGGTAAAAGCCCACTGACATATTACACATTTCATGTACCTATAGTAATGAGAGAGAGTTTAACCTCTCTCTCCTTAGCAAGTTTAAACCATTGCTATTATCAATCGCATATCTCACCCCCCAGGAAATACCATGGGAAAGAAAGAGACGAGACCTTGAAGAAAGCTAGGAGAGGAAGACTGGACGCTGTGGTGACGACTTATGAAATGTATAGGCTCTACTTGGTAAGCAGATCAGGCATGTGGTACATATTCTGCACAAAATTATTATTTTCTGTATGTTATTTGTTGGATTTTTTTTACCAGGGCTGGTATTCTATAAACTTTCAAGAAAATATGTTTGTAATGAGCAAGTCATGTAAGCAAATTCAACCAAATGGATGCAGCAATTTTCCATAAACATTATTTAGAGAACATTTGCATAAAGTTAGCAATTACCTTACCAGATTTAAAATAAGAATCTTTAATAATTAAAGCAATTTTGCTTGAATGAAGCAACAATTTTAAATTGAAAGGCAATTTAAGCAATTTTTTAGCAATTGCCTATTTTTATGCAAAAGAGTTATGATACAAATATTAAAAATAGTGCAGATATTGCTTACATAATGGTTTATAATTCCTTTAAACACAAGGTTTATCAGTGTCAACACTGTCTTGTCTTTCTCGTTATATCTCAGGATGATATGCTGACTGTTCCCTGGGATGCAGTCTTTGTAGATGAGGTTCACAAGATAAAGGTAAGACTCATCAGCGGAGTCGGATGACAATTTTAAGTCAAGAAATCTCCAATGACCAGCTGATTTATATTCTATCATGTCAAATAAACAAGCAGAAAGTTGAAGAAAAATTAAAAATGTTGTGAAGAAAGTTACTACCGATAGTCTTTGAACATCTTAAAGACAGGGCAACCCATTTGCAAAAGTCACGAAACTGACGAAAATAGCAGTATACCTTAATGATAACGTGTATGAAAGCACACAGTCATCGTATCACAAACCTTATGAAATGATATCACCGCCTTAAGTCAGTTTCCAGTTCTATAATTTGGAGTGAAGCACTTATATTGTATACATTTATACATTACACCTATATGGTATACACTTTTTCTTCCATTTTCCATGTTTTTTTTAAAACAAAATTTGATTCTTGTCCCCTGCAAATGAGCTACTCCATCTTTGAATTTGCCAGTCCCCGGGATGCAGCCTTGGTTGATGAGGCTCATAAAATTGAAGGTGACACTCTTCTGTGGAATCAGATAAACAAAGATGTATGTTCTCTATTACAGGAGCCTGCTGCTCTGATCACACAGGCTCTGAAGAAGGTGAACACCAACAGGCGCTATGGCCTGACGGGCACAGCCCTGCAGAACAAGATGGGTGAGCTATGGTGTGTCTTGGACTGGTAAGTGGCTGGCTGCATGCCTACAAGTGCATATAAAAGCTCTTGCAGCGCAGTAGAATAAATAAATATAGTTTCTGCACTCTATAAACGATTTATTATTATTATTACAACATACCGGGACCCTGTATCATGGAGATGTTTGTAAGTTACGCACAACTCTACGTACGACCGCTGACTTGTTCTTAGGTGCAAACTCAGATTCTCAGTGATTTTCATTCCCATCAGCTTCAGTTGAAATCTGATCTTTGTAGATTAAAATTCTTGTTGGTAAACAAGTGTCTGATTACAAGTCTACAAGTTGTTAAATTTGATTAGAATTGTAAGAAATTCACTCCCACTTTGTAAAAACAGGAACAAATCCGATTGAGCACAAGAACGGGTCACCAGTCATAGGTAAAGTCGTGCATAACTGACAAACAGATTTATGAAACAGGAGCCTGGGGGCGGTTTTCCCAAATATTGACTGAGGAGACAGATTTCTTACGCCTTTGTTTTCTCCTAAATGGTATGCCAGAGTCTCTTCTTATTCTCCTCCATTATCCCCTCATAGCTTAATTGAAGTTGAAGTAAATTAACAAGCTAGGAAGATTGTTGTTACAGAATGCACTTATTGGAGGAGTTGGAGACAATATTTAAGAGAGCCATCCCCTTCCTAAGTCATTCATAATACACACAAACAAATGACCAGCAATTATCTCAGGCTTGCATACAGATTGATGTACGTATAAACATGAATATTTTTGAGCTGCAAATGCATTCATTATCATGCAGCAATTTTAGTTTGTGTTAAATTTGCGAACCCTTGCAAAAAAAACAGCTCAAGTAGTATTTGATGACATGTAGTTCCTGGTTGTTTTGTTTCTGGCAGGGCAAACCCTGGTTGCTTGGGGACTTGGTGGGACTTTAAGCAGGAATACGAGAAGGTCATCACCACGGGACAGAAGTACAACGCCAGCAAGAGAGAACTAGCCGATGCACGGAAAGGTGAGGAGATCATCAGGATAGAAAAGGTCATTGCCGGTTTTTGGACATTTGTGCAGTAGTAGAATAAAGCGTGCAGAAATTAATGTAATATTGACCATTCTATTGAAAATTAGCCCAAATGTAGCAGCTTTCTCTGGAAAATAGTTAGCTTGGGGTATCTACAGGGTATGCCTAATTATGGTCATTACTTTTGACTGGAAACTCAAATATTCAATTCATAAACCAGTGAGTAATTATTTCTTCTTTTCTGTTTTTCATTCTGTATTCCCTCTAGTGAGCTTTTATTGTTCAATTTCAATACATAAATATTTTTTTCCACAAACAATGATTGTAAAGGTACTTACAGTCATACATTTATTACATAATTATAGTTCTCCCTTGAATGCTCTTTGTCATTGATGTTTTTTTCCTAGTTGCCAAGAGGTTTTCACACCTGAGATCAAGATGGCTGCTTAGGAGAACCAAGGCTCTGATTGCCCACCAGCTACCCACCAAAGGTCAGAGGTCAATCTTTAGATATGAATCAAGCTGCATGTGTGCATAGATCACAGGAACTGTAGTGTGAGTCAGTTTTGGAGGTGTTGAGATTACATGGCCAGAGATTCAAGAGTGCCTGAACTGAACTCTTGCCCCTGTCATTACATTCAAAATAAGTCAATTCAATTTTATTCAATTCAATTCAAATCTTTATTCATTTAACAAACAAGAATAAACAACTTTCATGAACAATGAATATAAGGCATCACCAGAAAGCAGATGGCTTGTGAGGTGTGATAACCTTTAACATGTGGTTCAAAACACATAAGTATGAAGTCCATTATTTAAATGACATACAGTAAGATGAACCAAGTACACAAATTACATAAAAATACACACTTAAAAAAACATATATCAAAGAGAGACTAATACAAGCAAATACAAACGAAGCAAAAAACAAAAAAACAAAACAAACAAAAACAAACACAAACGAATGTTTAACAGCTAAGACAATAATCAACAGAGAAAACACTATGTAATATCAAAATGTTGAAATATAATGCGGCTATGTTTACCTCCATATATGTATACCCCTCACCACGCCCCGAGGGCAACTCGAATTACAACAATATATGTGACTACGCACCACCCAAGCAAGGTCGAAAAACCTCTGCGTGCTCAATCATTTCAATAGTTTGAGTGAGTTTATAACTTTGTTGCGGAGGAAAATTTTCTTGCGACCTGCCAAAGTGCAGTTATGAAGGAGTAGATAAGGATAAATGAAATCACATTTTTGGAGGGCTTCTTTTCATGCCTGATGTCATGATATTCTGTGCATCATACCCTATGAGATAAATACACTTTTGAAAGGGGCTCTTTTAGTATATATGGGGGATCATTCTTTGCATTTCAGCAGCAAAAACATCCTGAACCTCCATGTTATTGTATCACTGGTATCTGCTAATGTGTTTGGAAGATGAGGTTAAATTATAATAATGAATCATCCATTCTCGTATTAAACTTGACAATTCTACCTATTCTTGTTTATTGTTTAATGTGAATGTATTTTAATATGTTCGTTTGACTTTAATTTGAATTGATAACATCATCGTTATCTTGATAAAATAAACTTTGTGAGAGACTTTAATGCACATTAACATGAATGATTTCAGGTGAGAACACTGTGTTGTAATTATAACCTGATTAAGTGATTAACATGTTCCTTTATTCAACCATTTCAGATGAGAACGTTGTATTCTGCAACCTGAGCCCATTTCAGCTGGACGTCTACCGAGCCTTACTAGAGTCTGAAGACATGAAGCTGGTCTTGAGGCAGAGAGAGCCCTGTGACTGTGGCAGGGACCGCAAGAGGGGCAAATGCTGCTATTATGTAAGCCCCCAATCATACTTATTAAACAAAAACTAAGCTACAGTGATTGCAAGAAGGGCAGGTGCTACTATTGTGTATTTAATCCCCCATTCATACTTCGTTTTAAAATCTAAGAGATAGTGATTGCAAGATGAACAGATTTTTGGTGAATAGCCACTATTTTTGAGCCAGTGCTTTGTGTGTCAACTGGAAATGTTTTGCTCAACGTTTTCTCTCCCACAATGCAATTCTCTTCTACTGTTGCTGCTTACATTCTAAATAAATGCATGTGTGTAAACCTCAATCTTGTGGCTTGGGTCCCGTTTTCAGGCACATGCACTGTGGGCATAAAGATCTTGTAACTTGCTGAATAGGGAGATTTTTTGTTGTAAGTGAACACCTTAATGTTATGTAGAACATAACAAACCCCCCCCCCCCCCCCCATATATACCACGTTGTTACATCCTAACTTCTGCAGAAAAACGAGCGAGGAGAGGGCATCAAATCGCTGACCTTTGGCCTGATGAGCCTGCTGATCAAGGTGTCCAATCACGTGGCTCTGCTCACCCCAGACGCGACCACGTCTGCCAAGCAGCGAGAGAAGGCTCGGCGGTACTGCGAGGTGGCCTTCTCCAGACAGCCGCAGTTTGTGGAGCTGAGCCGCGAGGCCCGCTTTGCCACCCTGTCAGATCCAGCCTACTGCGGGAAGATGCAGGTGGGTGATTGGGGAGGGGTGTATAGTGCAGTAAACTTTTAAGTGCCATCTTTTTAACTCTTCGTGTGTTAAATTCCCAAACTTCAGCTTGCCAAGTGTCAATCAATATTTATATAGTGTATGATCATATTTTCGGGCAATGTGAACTCTAGTCCAGCTAGGATGTCAAAATCTGCCATGGAACTGCAGTAACCAAAGGGGTTTGGCTTTATTGCACCCTAAAAGGAATTCAAAGTTTCTTCATTGTCTACCTCAATCTTTCTTTCCCAGGTGCTGGCCAAGCTGCTGCGGGTCTTCAAGAGAGAAAACAGTAAAATCCTGCTGTTCTCCTGCTATACCCAGGTAAGCTAGTAAGTCTTCTGGGAACTGCTGTTTCAGTGCCATCCCTGGCATGTTTTAATTTTTGCAATGATATTCTTTCATATGAGTTTGCATAGAAGATTTAAGTGTGAAGTCACAGGGCATTTTGTTAACCAATTTGGGACCAAGTACCATAAATAATTATGTAGTTTGGTGCTATAACTGTTGATATCAAGTATTAAAAAATTATAAAGAATGAAAGAGCATACATTTCTCTACAAGATGAACCCAGTTTTGTTGTTTAATGATAAATAAAGCTATGTAAAAATTGTTTAAAATGGAGAAAATCAATTGATCACTCAATCTTCAAATCAGCAATGCACTGAAAAGATTTAAATTATGCTTAAATTGCTCTTCAATTTGACAGAATTATCACTCCAAAGGGTTTTTTTTTAACGATGTTTATTTATAATGAAATGTACAGTGTATCTTCCATCTTCCATTTTATGATAAAAATGTGAATGTAAGAAAGAAGTGTTGCCAATTTGATAGCTAGATGATGGTGAGTTTTGCTCTGAAAAGGCCTTGTTCCTAAATGAGGCAAAGTAAGTTGTCAGTTTCCACCTCTGATTTGTTTTCATTCATTTATTCATTCATTCATTCATTCATTCATTCATTCATTCATTTGTTCATTCATTCATTCATTCATCCATTTGTTCATTCATTCATTCATTCATCCATTCATTCATTCATTCATTCATTCATTCATTCATTCATTCACTCATTCATTCATTCACTCATCCATTCATTCATTCATTCATTCATTCATTCACTCATTCATTCATTCACTCATCCATTCATTCATTCATTCACTCATTCATTTATCCATTCATTCATTCATTCATTCATTCATTCATTCATCCATTCATCCATTCATTCATTCATTCATTCATTCTTTCATTCATTCATTCATTCATTCATCCATTCATTCATTCATTCATTCATTCATTCATTCATTCATCCATTCATTCATTCATTCATTCATTCATCCATCCATTCATTCATTCATTCATGGTTCCCTCTATAAAGACATGTTTTGTATGTTCTCTCTCTTCAGCTGCTGGATATCCTAGAGATGTATCTCAAGACGACCTTCTACACCTACAGGAGGCTTGACGGAAAGACCCCCACACAGGACAGACTCAAGTACGTCCAAGAATTCAACAGGGATCCAGACATCTTCCTCTTCCTCATCTCAACAAAGTGAGAACATGGTTCTATCTTTCTTGTATTTTCCTTATCCTTCTTCGCCTTTACATAGTTTCATTATCACAAAAGAATTCAAATGCAAGGTGTCACCAAAAGTCTTCTGATAAGAATTATTTGATCTATCTTTTCTTTCCTCTTTTTCTCCTTTGTCTCATACATGGGTTCATTATCACCTAAGAATACAAAACTACATGTAGTGGTGATCCAAAATGTTTAACTGTTTTGAAATAGTTTGTATATATATCTACTTCAAATTATAAAAATTAAATTCATCAATCAATCTGTAAGTACAACATGAGAGAAATTGGATCATAAAATCCCTCTTCAGAAACATCTATATCATAGCTCTAAAAGTTAAGGATGACACATTTTCTCTGTTGCTTTCTTGTTAAACCCTTCAGTGCCAGACTGAATTAAGCTCTATGGGGTTTGTGTGTATTACTTGTCAGTCAATTCATGTGTAGCACGTAAAGGGCTCATGATGATAAGGAGCAAATTCTGTGGAAGGTGAGCAGTGTGTAAATTAGTCAATAGGGTATTTATAGTGAAAATCGCCTTCTACAAAATCACTCTTTGTTCTGAAAGTCTACAATATAATGTAGGGTGATATCAAGATATTGAGTCTTCCCATTCTTGTCAGGGCCGGTGGTATTGGCCTGAATCTGACCGGAGCCAACGTGGTCATCATCTTTGACCCAAACTGGAATCCAACCTACGACTTACAGGCGCAAGACAGGGCCTACCGCATCGGGCAGCACCGGGACGTCAGGGTCTACAGATTGGTGTCACGGGGGTCGATTGAGGAGAACATGTACCTCAGGCAGCTCTATAAACAGGTAGGGGGTGTGTTGTCATGGTGATGATGGTGATGGTGGTGACGCATGCATCTGCATAGTAAACCAATGTCTACTAGCTCTTATCTTTTATAATTAATATGAAGAGACTTGAAAAATTTATTAACATTTCAATATAATATACTCATAAGCAGAAATAAATTGTATGCCATACGCATCATGGTCATATGTATCCAGGTTAGCCTGCTCCATCTACTTTCTTCTGGAAGTTTATTCATTGCTGCACTTCTTATGTTTCCTACTCAGCAACTTGCCAGTGTTGCCGTGACGACGGAGAATGCCAAGCGGTACTTCACAGCTGTGGCCGGGGATGGGAAGCAGCAGGGGGAGATCTATGGCCTGCATAACCTGTTTGCCCTCAGGGTGGACGGCTCCTGCCAGACCAGGGAGGTCATTGAGGTGAGGTCATGTTCAAGAATATCAAATGTCCTAGCCATTCATGACACACACAAAGTGTCGAGCAGTAAGCAGAGTGCGTGGGGCATGATTGATGTGCGTGCACATATTTGCGTATCCACAGAGTTAGGAAGAAACCTAGGGGAATATCGTGTTGAGATTTCTTGATTCTGATTGGCTTTTCATAAAAAAACCCACTATTCTCCTTTGATTAGGAAATGCCGTAGGAGGACACCAGGAGGAATTTGTCTTCTCCAAGATTTACGTTTGCAATTTCAAAGCTTCTTGAATTTTGCACACACACAGCGGATTTTCTGTCTGCTTTGATGTTGCGAAAATAATGTATTCTTATTAAGTACTAGTAGTCTCAATTCCAGACCTTCTCTTCTATCTTCCCCTTCCCTCATCGCTTTCCCATTATGAGCACTAATACTTCCAAAGTTAATATTGTCCCTACAACCCTGAATACAAATTCTCCACACTCTTCTTTCCTATTTTTTGTTGGTCTGTTCATTTTTATATGAAATGTTTGCCTTCCCTTTCTGCTTGACTGCAGAGGGAGGAGAAGACGGAGCTAGGGATATCAGTAGCCAAGTACCGGCCCCCGCCGTCTGGTGAGGAGAGCACTGAAGACCCGATAGACAAGGTGAGAACTGTAGGATTTACAGAATCAGCACCCATTGCAAATACATGGACCACTAGACCTGTGCTTGCAAGTGGGTGTCTGTGAATCTGGGCCCTATCATGTAAAGTGGTGTCATACATGTAGTCTAATATTATCTAAATGTTATATCTAATTATCAAATTGTCATGATTGTCTATGTCATACATGTTCTTTGATGTACCCAGGGCCCTCGGGGAGAGTTCTTTGGTCAGCCCTGGGGCTACCCTGGTAAAGAAGAAAGAATAAATAAAGCATGAATAAATTGATCTGAACTGATCGCAAATCCCACCCCCTATCTTTGCTGCGCAGAGTTATAATTGATATCAAACGTTGTGAGCTATCGCAAAAGACAGGGCCCTGCCAAAAAAAGTTTGACTAAAATTGATATCATTAGCAACAGAGACCTACTCTCACTTCGACAATAAATTACATGTTACCATGGAATCAAGAAGATGTGTCATGTATCAATGAGGTTATCTTTCTTTACCCAGCTTCTTGACATGAATGGCGACGGACAGGACGATGAGGAGGAGAATGAAGACAACAATGATGACGACAATGACACCCATGGGATGGCATCACAGCTGGACGACATTTCAGATGACAGCCACTCCGATCTCGACGAAGCTCCAACTTCCAAAGTGCGAAGACTCCAGAAATCTTCCAGAAAGCATCATTATCAATCTGGTAAACATATTCTCCTTGATTGTGTTGTCAGTTAGAGTTTGGATTTTCGCGCATTATTTCAGTGTGTCTTCATTTTGCACCAATTCCTAGTTCATCAACAAATTTGTAGGTAGATAAATGAAGTGTGATTGTATAAAATCATTACTTGTAGTATTATCATGATTTGTTTAAGTTTATAGAAAATTGATAAAGACAGGGTATCCGTTCATGTCATGGAATTCAGTACAGTTCAGCATTATACCCTAAAGATATCACATATAAAATCTCAGAGTCAAAGCTTTGCAAACATTTTCAGGAAAAAACAAACAAACTATCCTGCGAAAGAACAACCCTGTCTTTAAAGGTTGCATAGCAAGTGTGGTTGCTATAAGGCAGTATATTTGTCGAATTTTTTGGCTGTGTCTGTTATTAATCTTAATTTTAATGCTTTCTTTTTCTCAGGAGCGAAAGATGGGGATCAGTGCGATCAAGATGAAAAGGAAGATGATGATGACCGTGATGAGGGGGAGGAAGATGGAGAAAGAGGCAACGGCTGGAGAACAGAGCTGAAAACCCTAACAAGAGGGAAGGCCATATTAGGCAAGGATGGGCAGCCCATTCGCAAGGTCAAAGGTCAGATGGCAAAGAGCAGAAGTGAAGTGAGAAGAGGAAGTGCTTCACCAATGAAGAGGTCACCAGGTGTAACAAAGCATGCTGGGATATCCAATGATGGCCGTGGCAGTGATGATGCTGATGGGGAGGAGAACTTTGATAATGTCCAGAAGATGGATAAAGACGGGGAAGGAAGAATGATGGATAAAGCTGTGAAGAACGACAGACAAGAAGGAAAGCAGCTTTTGCAGAGGAGAGAAAGTGGGAGCACCGACACAGCTGAAGATGTCTTTAGTAAGCTTAACCATCTCTTTAAGTTGTTTTAAGCACGTAAGTTATAAAGATGGCCTGATATACCCAGTATATAGGGGAAAGTCATCCCAGAATGCACTGTGCCGCGACAGTTTTCATTTTGACATTTTAATTTTTGGGGGCAGTTTTGTCCACTTATAGTGTAGTGTATTAGTGTACGAGACTGGAAGCGAACATGACTGTGAACAAAATCTGGATGCGACGCGTGGTGCATCTTGGGACGGCTGTTCCTTACATGTGGTATGGAGAATTAGAGAGACATGAGGGACAAAACATTAATTTGGAGATGAGCAACATTAAGTTCATATAAGACATTTGTGATGACTAGTTTTTCCAGACAGTATTATATGATATACATGTATTATTTACAGGGTGAGGTACATCCACACCAATCAGAAGGTGATGGGAGCTCTCACCATTATACTTGTCCAACGGTGTAAACACCAAGCCAGGGTTGAACCCAGAATCTCTCTGCAACAGTCAAGAGCTCCCCCTCTTCTCCATCTTGCATGGAGACCTGCAGAAATAAAAATCTAACATCTCATGATCAAACATGTTGGTCAAAGATGGTGTAATCTATACCTCCCTACCATCTCCTCTCCTCCATCTTGCAAGGAAGTGTTCAGTGAGGTACATCCACCTTAACCAGAAGGTGTGGATGTAGAGTCTCTCTGCAACAGTCAAGAGCTCTCACCACTATCCCTTCCTCCGTTCTTCTCCATCTTGCAGAAAAGTCTACAACAATTGAAATCTATTTCCTCATGATCAGACATGTTCAGTGAAGTTAGTGTAATCTATTATTATGTTTCTCCCTTCTCCTCTTCCATCTTGCAAGGGAGTGCGGGGTGATGTACATCCACTCCAACCAGAAGGTGGTGGGAGCAGAATCTCTCTGCAAGATTCAAGAGTTCCTACCACTAACCGTTCCTCTCCTCCCCTCCCCTCCCCTCCCCTCCCCTCCCCTCTTCTCCTCATTCTTACAGGGAAGTGCGGGGTGAGGTACATCCACTCCAACCAGAAGGTGTGGGTGCAGAATCTCTCTGCAATATTTTAGAGTTCCTACCACTAACCGTTCCTCTCCTCCCCTCCCCTCCCCTCTTCTCCTCATTCTTACAGGGAAGTGCGGGGTGAGGTACATCCACTCCAACCAGAAGGTCGTGGGAGCCAGCCGGGTAGAGGACTATGTCAGTGAGGTTGCCCAGAGAGATGTCTTTGAGATTGGCCAGTTCACCCAGGAGCCTGCCTACTGCCAAGTACCCACCCTCCAAATGGTAGGCAAATTTCAAGATCTTCAAATTCTTTATTTTTAGCATTTTTCCATGAAATATTATATATCCAGCAATATTTTTTAAATATTTTTTATGTTCATGATTTGAAATTGTTTTTGTGATTGAATTTTTCTTAGTTTTGGTAATTTGTATTAGTTTCTCCTTTTATGGGGTGGAGATGGTGCGCATATGTGTGCATGATGCATTGTTGTATCCAGCGACCAAAGCTTTAACTGTAACATCCTTCTCAATTTAGTCTCTGTGCCCTGTCTTATAAGACTTGCGATTTATCGCAAACTGAAACTTGCAATTGAAATCAATTGGAACTGTACATTAGAGACAAGGGATTTGACTTGCGATTAACTCAGATCAATTGCAATGTTTATGAGACGGGACCCTGGACTGTGTAATGGGACATACCCAATATGATACTGTCTTAAAATATCTTGTCTGCGTTATTTTCTCGTTTGCCGACAGGAGAGTTTGGAGAGTGAGCCTGAAGCTGAGCCAGTGACCAATCAGAGGACAGCGTCTGTGCCAAGACTCACATCACGGTCCAGCTCTCATCACCTTGGGGAAACTACTGTGCTCGTTGGGCAGACACCCATCGCATTGAAAAAGTAATATATTGGCAATATATGTATGTGTGCATATGTTGCAAAACAGTCACTTTTACATTGATTTCTCACTAAATAGAAAAAGGTAGGGCATTTGGCACTGTGTGTGTATGCATATGTTGCAAAATATTCATTTTTAGATTAATAGGGGTAAATAGGCATAACAACAATGATGATAATTTTTTCACTAAATTTGAGAAGGTAAAGCTTTGGAACTATGTATTATTTGCAATATAGTCACTTTTATATTGATAGAGGTATATGTTAACAGTTGATAATGATACGTTTTCTCAGTGACTTTCCAGTACATCAGTGTTCTAAATGCTCAATTCTCCATACGACTTATAAAGAAAAAGTGTCCCCATGATGGGCTGTGCAGCCACATGCAAATTTTGTTTGCAGTCATGTCAGCTTGGGGGATATATTGTATTTAGTGTACTGTATACACCATATATTTCGCGAGTCTAATTTTACGCGAATCAGGACGTCACGACAATTTTACGAGTGGTTAAATTTGTGATCGTGGAGTACTAGTACTAGTAGTACATGTGCTTGAGCACGTTGTATTCATGATTTTGCGTTTTGTTAAATTCGCTAATAGACTAGATTCGCGAAATTAGCGAAAATTAAAACCCTGCAAAATATATGGCGTATAAAGTATGAGACTGGCAGTGGACAAGACCGTGTAAAGATAAATGAACGCTGTCAAAAATTGCCAAAATATAATATTTTTTCAATAATAAGGTATTTAATGGTCCATTTTCAACTAAACATAAAATTTCTCTAAACATAGAAGATTATCAATTTCTACCAGATGGAGCTAACATAGCAGTAGAGGTATATTTATCGACTGCTGTCAGTCAAATTGTTCTCGTTCATTAAACCATTATATTACCTTCTTTGTTTGTGTATTTCTTGAATATCCAGGGATCAGTTTCGAGACATGGCCTCGGTGCTTGGCTTCAACTATCCCTCAGCCCTGGCCAGTCACATCCAGTCACTCTCAGATGAAGCCTGCCTCAAACTCCTCCTCAGCTACTACAAAACAAAGCATGGCGTGGGCTTCGATGAGTTCATCCAGCTCCCTGCCTCGTCAAAGGCATCAACGGGCAGGGGCTCTAGGGAGGATGGTGCCGGGACAAGAGGGAGGGGGAGAGGGAGAGGAGGAAGGAAGGGGTCCAGTGGAGGAGTAACAAGAGGAAACGTGAAGGATGGAGGCGGGGGGACATCGAGAAGCCGGCAGAACTCGGGAGTTGGATTGAAGCA
This sequence comes from Arbacia lixula, assembly GCA_963669155.1. Taxonomy (NCBI): domain Eukaryota; kingdom Metazoa; phylum Echinodermata; class Echinoidea; order Arbacioida; family Arbaciidae; genus Arbacia; species Arbacia lixula. The sequence continues at coordinate 4,068,413 of OZ022580.1, read as the reverse complement.
CAGGAGGGCAGCGGAAGGACTGAGGTTCATCGATGACGATGATGATGATGATGGTGATGTCGGCATGGAGATGGACACTGATGAGGGAGAAGGGGTAGGGGCGGAGTCCTCGAAGGAGGAGAGTGGAGGAGGGTCTGTTGGGCGGGGCAGTCGCACAATGAGGAGGAGGGGGAGGGGCAGAAAAAGGAGGAATGACATGAGGAGCCATGAGGCCTATCAAGAACTCTTTGGTGAAAGCTCTGAAGACGAGATGGACATCATGGACGTTATAGACAGCATACTTCATAAGCCCCCGAAGACCGATTCCAGACAGCACCAACCACAAGACGCAAAGCTAGATGGGAAAGAAGCTAAAGAATCACATGATGTCTCTGAAGTGACACCAAAATGCAGTGAAATGGTTGAGAAGGATGAAAATCACCTTGCACAGTTGTCCGAAAGCGTGGGTCAAATAAAACCAAAGAAAGAGCAAAGTCTATCATTCCTTGATGAGATTTTTCTGACAAACTCGCGGACTATGAAGCGTAAACCCCCACCGAAACACGGCAGGCAGGGAAGAGCGGTCGTCACAGCAACCAGTGAATCCGAGTCGCTGATTGCACCGGGGAGCGTTCCATCCGATGACAGTTTCAGCCTCTTTCCCAGCATCAAGCTTGTCAAGGAGAAGTACTTCGACGACAGCTTGGCCCCGACCTCAACCATGTTCACCAAGGCAAGGGTGTCGTGCGATCCTACTTTTGACAAGGACGCGTCCATTGATGAGAGCGCTGGTTTGTGGAAACGCAACAGCACATTTGTGCCACGTCAGATATACTTTGATGAGGATTCGGACTGCAGTGAGAGTAGCGTGTCTCTCTTTGTGGCCAACCCGAAATTCAGAAGCGGGACTACCGATATAACATGATTTTATAGGCCGTGGCTGAGTTCCGTCACTCCCTTAGTCACGAATTTAGTGCAATGAAAACAAAGGCCACGCAGATGCGAAAAACTTTGCGTGCAACCATTCATTAACACTGCACACAAGTGCCTGTGCATATATGTAGCTTTTGTGAGGTTATAAGAAACACAATGATATGATGAAAGAGACAACACAGAAAATGACAGAAAGAATGGCAAAATTCCTGTTGACAATGTGACATGATCTGTTAGTGTTCAAATGCACAGTGCAGTTGCTAGTCAGTTTGCTAGGTTCTAGGTAAAATGTCTGGATGAACAGCGACTTACTGTTAATGAAATATTCCATGATTTTGTGTTTTTGCATCATGTGAAATATTAACAGAGTATCATGTGTTGAATATGATAATATCAAAGTTTCTGTATGTAAGACATTTACATGTATTGATTGACTTTTGCTCAATTACTACACAGTGCAATACCCTTTCATTATTTGAATAAGTCTGGTAATTTAAAATGTGATTGAAATAAAGATTATAGAAAATGTGGTACATGTATTACCGTTACTCCAAAATGTGGCTCAAGGGTTATATGAATATTCCAAGTACTGTACTGGGTTATAGCGCATTATTCCATCTATATTCAAGGGAGTAGTGTTGTGGTACTTGTAGTTAGGGTGGTGTTCCAATAGTTTTCTCCTAACTTCCCAAGTTCGGAGGCTCATAGGAGAGGCCAAATTGGTACAGTATGTGCTCCAGAATGTCCTCCAAGCATGTTCCTAATGCAAATTAGTGAGGGTTTGACCACACCCAGGGAGCATTTCCTTACCAGTGAATGGGTAGTAGTGTTCTACTCAAAGGTTTCTTCCGAACTCTGTGGATGTGCAAACATAATGTGGTAATTCGTAGGTAATTGCTTATTTTAGATGTTATGGATTTTGAATGGAATGTTATATTAATTCAAAAATTTAATTCATATAATATGCATTTTAGAGTGAAAGTGTATAGCATGTATTTCATTGTGACTAGAATGGATAAATTCTTTTTGTGCCATGGGGGTAGTTTTTCCTCCAGGGGAATATTTCACCAAAGTGTTCATAAGCTACGAACGACTTTACGAATGACTGGTGATTCTTTGTTGTGCTAAATGTGATACCACGCTTTCTTCGTGTTTTAACATATTGGGAGTTAATTTCCAACAATCCTAGTAAAATTTGACAAATCATAAGTTTTGTAATCAAACACTTGTTAACAATAAAAATGTTCATTTATGAACATCAGATTTGAACTTAAGCTGATGGGAATCAAAATCACTGAGAATGTGATTTAGCACAAGAAGGGATCACCAGTCGTTCGTAAAGTCGTTCATAGCTTACGTACAGCTTGGTGATACAACCCCCTGGAATGCACAGAAATCCCATAGAGCAGCATTTCATCTGGCAGGGGCAGGGTTAACCCATGTGCTGGACAAAATAACTCTATGGGAGTTGTGTGCATCACCTGTGCAGCATCAATGGCACTAAAGAGTGAAGCATCTAGACATAGTGTGTCAGGAGTGGGTAGAGTACTAGTTGGCATAAGCTGGGAGACCCAGAAGATGCCAATATATTTTACTTAAATTAAGTCGGTTTCATTAAAGCAGACACATGCAAGAAACATATTAGTGAAGTGTGATGTAAATCAAAGGATAAGAAAGTTATTATCTCTTTAAATTTGATGACGTCACAAAATCAAAACTTTCTTATCCTTATTTGACATCCAACCTTCACTGTTGTTTCTTTCGTGGTTCTGCTTTTATCAAAACCAACTTAATTTCAGGGTGGACTATCCCTTTAATAATTACAATTTAGAAGAGTTGAAGAAATGTGCCAGATTTGCAATAAAATTCTTGCCAAGTTGACATATATTTTACTTTATAATTACACATTTGTCTTTGTGCTTTTTTTGATATCGTCTGGCCCCTATTCCCAACAGTGGTTTAATATTTACTGTGTACTTGACATATACTTATCCTATGGGGCACAAAGTAAATGATCTGATACTGTCACAAAATCATGGATTTCCATGGCAGAATCACAACAGTGGGTGATTTCAATTACAATATTTGCTGTAATTATTATGTAGACAAACTCAATACATACTGAAGTGATTTCGAGAACAAAATCAATTATATTGAATCAATAAGTGTTTCAATGTCGTTTTGATCATGTTAAATCTCTATTCTAAATACTGGCCATTATCTCTAGCCAGACTGCATGACTGTTCATGTGTTGCTTTCCTTAGGATTTTTATTTTCCACACATTCAAACATCTTGGAGATAATCGAATGAATCAATATACAACATGGGTGTCGTGTGCACTATGATTTATTACATCAACAATGGTATTGCCTTTAAAAAAAAATTACACATTGACAAATTTCATTAGACACGTGTACACAATTATAGTAACAAAACATATACAAGCACACAAAAATATTTAGAAATTCCTATACTATTCATATTTACATGGAAGGTTTGCAAAAAATTACAATTTACAAGTTGGTTCTACTACTATGTACATATATTATAGAAAAATCCTTCATGTTCTTTGTAAAGCTTCAAATGGTCTCACCTACTTTGTTTCGCATCCAGCAATCAAGATTTCATCATGTAGACAAATTAATTGAACTGAATCATGTGACATGACTAAAAGAGCTAACATTTATTTCAACAACACTGTAGCTCTTTAGCATGAGTGCATTTATTTCATGCCCAATAGACCAGGGACCCGTCTTATAAATAATTGCGATCAATCTAAATCAATTGAAAGTCCAATCCCCACGCTCTAATGTACAGAGTTCCGATTGATGTCAATCCAAAGTTACGATCAATCGCAAATCTTTCTAACAGGGCAACCAGTTCATAGTTACACCATGCTTGACAATCCACTGAATGAAAAACCGACTACAATGCAGACAGGGATTTCTCCCTGACAATGTGCCTGGTCATTAAGAAAAGGCATCCCATGATGCACCACACAGCCACATTCAAATTTTGTTTGCACGCATACCCACTTCTGGTCTTGTACACTACTGCACTAGATAGGACATGGTTAACGGGAGTATATTGTACTGGGAAGGCAAAAAGTATTCAAAAGGGTGATCATGAGCAATCTTCTTACCAATGGTCTTACATTCATGTATTGTCCATTTTAGAAACTTGCTGAAAGTTATTTGCCCTCAAATGATCCACATTTGAAGTAATTAATGTTTACTAGTGAAATCCTCAAAATGTTCGGCCCGAACAGTTTGTGGATTTGTGATTTAATCACTAACTACTCCAAATGTGGATCATTTGAGGGCAAATAACTTTCAGCAAGCTTCTAAAATGGACAATACATGAATTTAAGACCATTGGTAAGAAGATTGCTCACGATCACCCTTTTGAATACTTTTTGCCTTCCCATTACGATATACTCCCTTTAAGGCTGCACAACATTTCTGGGCCACGTTGCATATAGGTTTTCAACTATTGTCACTTACATGTACCATCAATGGTAACTACCATGGCAACAGGTGCAATAATGAGAGCTCATTGGCTGTTGCCATGGTAGTTACCATTGATGGTAAGTTACAATAATTGAAAACCTATATATGCAACATGGCCCAGGAAGTCACTGCGCATTGCATTCTGGGATGACTTTCCCCGATTGTATGACAACAGTGCAGACAGTATCAATCCTCATGTTGCCAGGAGTTAACATGCTTGAAATATACATACATTACAAGAATATACAAACAAATTTGCATGTTCAATACATTTTTCTTCAAAGCATGCATCTGTTTCTTTTGATTCATGTGTGATACTGTTATATCTTTCTGTTACTATACATGTTCATGGTATACAAATCCGACAAGTTAACCCCGACAGATTATCTTCTCCCCTTGCTCAAAATTAGTCACAAGGCAATGTCAATATACATCATGTACATGAACATTGCTTAATACACAACTTTGAATACACAAGCAATATTCAGTACTACCTAGTTTTGCAAAGTACACTGATCATTAAAAAAAAAAAAAAATGTCTGACTGAATAAGACATCAAGTACCAACATGTGAGCAAAATGTGAAGAAAAATGATTGTGGTGGTCATAAAAATATAACAGTAATGTATGTAAGAAGGAAGGGGGGGGGGGGGGGTGGCGTTGTCGTCTACCCATGGACAATACAGGGTATGAACTCTTAATGTGTCATTGATGCATGTTCCCACTAGTAATACACATAAATCCTATTGAACACTGCCGTAATCTGACAACAGGAAGCAACTAACAAAAGAGACTTTTCTTGTAAATGAGCAAAATGTGTCTGTCACTTGCATTAGCATCAGCGCAACACCACATCATGTTAGATTGTAGGCCTGAGTCGAATCGATTATTAAGCCGGTGTTCGATCGAAGAAGTCGAACTCCGATTTCGTTTTGATGAATTCGATGCATCGACGAAATTACCAAATTGACTAGAAAACACAAAATCTTTTGTTTGATAGTCCTGTTATACACAATTTATCTTCATATTTTCACAATTTTAATTTGCTTACTTGGTTCCTACTCTCTTTTGTGAGTTTTGCAGGTAACGCATCAAGAGAATGAACAGGTCGCTCGATGATCAAGCAGCTACTACATACTACTTGGATTTGATTCGTTCACTACTATATACAACGCAACGCCACAACAAACAATTGTCCATAGACTTTGTACAACGGATAGCATCGTGTGTTGTGAAAACCCGGAAATACAGTGGCAATCGTGCGTAAGGCTCATTTGCATACACGCTGCCGACGTACAGACTAATAGAGCGTCTCCGTGTACAGCGATTCGGAGACCACTGATTGGTGCATCGCGTAGATCACGTCATAACCATGTGGTCGCCAAAACAGTGATACAATATCCAGTCACGTTGTCCGAAACCCGGAAGCGATTTTTCGACGCATTAGGGTTACGAAAAAAAAAAATCGCAACCCGGAAGCTGATTGACTTTCTGCCCGTTGCAATAGACTCTCCAGATACGATGCCATATTGACGCTAATTTGTAAGATTTTGACGGAAAAACAAGAAGTAATCGAAATTCGCTTACATGTGCAGTATCGGTGAGAAAATAGATTCTCCGAGGTTACCTATCATAATTCATATAAAATATAGGAAAGTGAAATTCTAGGTCAATTTTGGTACGAGGTGATAGAGAATTGCATGCTTGTTTATGTGGGGAAATGGAAGGATTGCACTGCGTATGCTTACTATATTTTCATTCATAAATTGGCTCTTGGCAGTGGCTGGGTGACGTCATGTATCGATGCATCGATGTTCGATCGGCGCAAAGCCATCGAACACCGGTTTCTGAAAAAATCGATATGACTCAGGCTTATTAGATTGTATATCTCACAGCAATAATAATAATAATAATGAACAATTCTTGTATAGCGCATATCACAAAAAATGAATTTAAGTCCCTATGCAAGATAAATGTTTCTTGTCCAGATTTTGGCCGTATGTAGGGAATGCTGGGTACAATCTAGGAATACCAATAACCCAGATTTGAGTAATTTGTCACTTGCTTCCTTTTGTCAGAGTAGGGCAGAACAGTTTTCCTGGCACACAAAGGGAGGCAAAAGAAAGTGAGTACGATGTAATGTACTACCGTGAATGGAAATCCCAAAGTTCATACACTGTACATGGTGAACACATATAATTCCAGTATTGTTTTTCCAGTGTACTACAGGGTTCCCAGCCCATCAGGGAAATCAAAGGAATTTTTATAACTTTTTTTGAGTCAGGGAAAAGTCAGGGAATTTTGATTGGCCCAAAATCAAAAGTAGTCGGTCAGACTCTGTTATATTTTGCTGCATATCAAAACATCCATTGAATGACTGGCTATGGTGTTTTTTTTTTGTGAAACTGGAAATGAGTTGAAATAATAATCATGGAATTTTGAGACTTCATCAGGGAAAAATCAGGGAAATGCTAGGAACCCTGTACTAGCAATTAATCCCACAATACAAACAGACGGGTGGAATAAATACTACATGTACTACAAATCAGTGAAAAAAAAATGATATCACCTGCTGGGGTTTCCTTCAAAGCCTAATAAACCGAAATGTACACCCAAAATCATGCAGTGCAATGTACTGTACGATTGTGAGGAAAGCACATTCTTCAGAATGGATATGTGGTGCATTGTGCGAGCTTAACATCAAAATATAAAGAAATACATACATAAACTTGAATGTAACCTAGGGTCATCCACTTTAAGTGGCAAACAGAAAATTAGGAGATTTCACATTACAATCTTCGTAAATACAAGCACCAATGCAAAAGTGAGTGTCCATTGGAGGAATTTCCATACTTTTGACAATAAATAAGATTCCCCTACCTGACACTCAGCATAGTATTTACTACCGGTCGATACTAAAAAACATACTTTTGACAGATTACACAAAAGTTAGACCTCCAACCAAGCTAAACTTTCGACATCATGAATGCCATAAAACCTGCTCCACTAAAATGTGACATCCTTCTACTTTACAACATGTTCATTTCAGCTTGATTTAAGTTACAACTGTTAAATGATTTAACACACTGTACATAAGTACCGTACATAGTTCAAAAACCTGTACAAACTGAGACATAAACCGCAGGTACATTACACTACAGTGAAAACATTTGTAGTGGAATAAATATGAGATAAACAAAAATAAGAATGAAGAATGTGATGGGAAAACAAACCACACAATGTCCAATTTAAGAACATAAAATAACAAGCTTGATCACAACTATTTAACATGTATTATGTATAACTGAAACAGAAAAACAAATATCAACAAAATCCCAATATCACTGTAGAGTACAATGCAGGGTAAAAAAAACCCCACTCAGACAATTTTTAACAAAAATACCACTTTACCTTTAAAATGTGAGTGATGTACCTAATTCTCACTCAATCTATCAAGTATCCACCAACAAACTTCATTAACCCGAAATTTTATCATCTTTGCATTTTATCCTTCAATTTCACCTTTACTAATTTTTTTGAGATAGAATTAAATCTATCACTCAAAATGAACTGCTGAACTGAACGGATGTTTCAGCATAGATGCATATTCAAACAGATATACATGTACAGCTAACCTGAAGAGCGATGCATAAATCATCATTTAGCCTTGATCGTAAAATTGGCCCTTGGGTGCTTTTTTTGTTTTTTTGTTAAGGTAAATACTGTAGAATGTAACAGTACATAAAGTAATTTATTCATGGATTTCACACATACATGTAGTAGGTCAAGGCAGCATAATAAGCAGCAAATCAGCATTCAATGACTCTATGTCTTCCTGTCTCAGCTAATCTTTAACACTTTAAATGCCATGTGCAATCTTTTACCAGTACTGCACACAAATTACATTCAGCTGAAATTTGCCTGGTACGCAAAGGGTTAAAAGGGAATGGAACCCTGACGGCAAGTTGAGTTGAATGAAGTAGCAAAATCAGAGAAACAGATTGGGAAAGGCATAAGAAAAAAAAATCAGACAAGTTAAATGGATGGTTCACCCTGAAATTAAGTTGGTTTTAGTGAAAGCAGAAACATGAAAGAAGCAAATCAGTGAAGGTTTGTTGATATTTAAAAAAAAAATCATAACTTTCTTATCTCTCGACGGATTTTCATCAAAACCTTCACTAATATGATTCTTTCGTGCTTCTGCGTTTATTAAAACCAACTAAATTTCAGGGTGGATTATCCCTTTAATGAAAGTATCTTTTCTAATGCCCTGTAGTCTAGCTCAGCAAATTACATTTAAACAATTGGGCCTTATGTGGTCGTATTTATACACAATATACACAAACGATCAACACTCTGTACAGCACGTAATTGCAGACTATTTAAGTTAGGCATGAAAATTAATGTTCAAGATTAAATGCTAGTCATTCTTATTTTTAAAAATTCTCAACTTCTTTAGGAAATTGATATGATTTTTCTCAGATATTTGCCAATCTGCTCCCCAAATTCCCCTTCAACTCAAATTTTTAATATAGTTCCATTCTTGCTCTTTGTTATACAATTCTATTGCACTGCGAAGTATGTGAAAGTATAGAATGGCTATCTCTACGCAGCTCAAATATAAAGTTTTTACAACAAAGATTTCCTCAAGATGAAAATAATTGAATAGAGGACGTTTTGGGGCGAGGTAAATGAGGCATTGGTGGATTAATCTAAATTTCACAGATAAAGTTGATGAAATTATCTTCACATGTGGTAAAATTCATTCTCATAACAAAGGAAAGCAGAAGCCAGGAAAAAATATTCTAACATCGGAGCTTAAGTCCCTCATCAATATGGGACATTGATTATAATAATGATCTGGAAAATGTTAAGTCTATGATAGTAAGATCCGCCTCCCTTCTCCTACATTGGTACATAGCACAAAGCAGGAACTACATGTACCACCATTTTCTCTTTCTCTAATGCAATGAAGCTTGTGCTGCACCTTCATTATTGCACAAGCATCAGACGATCATAGTTAGGTATATAACTACATTTGTGGCAAGTATTATTCTTACACATTACGTGAGAAGAAAAAAAATCAAATCCCCCCCCCCCCCCCCCACCACCACCAAAACAAAATATATAAATGACAAAACGTTTCAATATTTTTGTAGAAATGCTCACATCCACATGTAATCCGGTTTGATATTTCTTCACGCAAAATCGCCAGGCTTGCTTTGCACGTAATTAAACAGACCTATCATCACAAGAAGGGCTGATTTGCATGCTCAATTCAGTGTATACACACAACCATGTGTTGCTAAAAACACTCACAGATAGGATTTTTTACCAGACACAATATTGACTATGCGGGGACACACTCTCCAAAATAGAGACTACTATGCAGCATGACATGTAGAATAATTCACATAAGACCTTTTTGTGACCCGATGTACACCATGATAATGGTAAGAGGTAGTGATGGTAATAATCATCACCAGGTTTGGATTTTGCTGAATTTAAACATTTTTTTTTTTGGTTTTCATTTGATGATTCCTTCCTGGTATCCTGAAATCACACCAGACTGGAACCCTTGATCATGGCAGAACAGCACTACAGGGTTACACGAGTAATCAAGTGACAGAGCAGAAGCATTGTACAAGCGGAGCTCAGTTTTATCAGTAAAGCAAAGTTGAGTTTGATCATATTTTTGAGGATTTTCACTTCAAAGACGATTCTTTGAAGTGAAAATCCTCAAACATGTCTAATAGAATGTATGTATGGTCAGTATTTTCCAACTCAAGATGACACCCATTTCACTAAACCTTTAAATATTATTTCATTTAACTGTTTACCCCAAAATTCCCCCCAAATATTAAAACTTTGAACACATTTTGAACCTAAAAATGTAATGAGTCAACGTTATGATAAATAAAATGAACTATCATATTTAAAGTTGACGGGTAGCTGAATAATGTATGTTACCGTAATACATCACGTTGTCCAAGCATGTGTATTGGGGTATGCCTCTGCACTTCCACTCGCTTACATTAGGGCAAGCTTTATTGTTGTCTTACATTAAAATGTGAGATGATACAAAAAAATAACTTACTTAGACTGACCTATTGCTCCCAATACAAAGCACAATGGATTTTAATATAGTATATAAATAACAAGAAAACAGCCAATGAAGTCTTTTGAGATATTTGCATTTAAACTAGCGACTAGGTTTTGGCCTTCAAGTGAGTCTAAATATCTTGATGTACAGCTCCTATACATGGCCTTCTCTCTCCTCTCTCACTGAATGATGCATGGTGGCAGGCCCAAGTTGAGATCGTAGAGACACGATGGCATTCGTTATACATCCAGCACTCCATCTTCCTTGTCTTGGTCCTTCTCGCCGTCGTAGAACTCGTTTGCCGGCTCAATTCTGAAAGAGAGAAAGAGGGGGGAATAAAAGTAGTTCTCTGACTGAAAATATATGCTTGGTTACGGAGCGATTATGCCAGTGGAATCCCTCCCACCTTTGTACTCTATCTCTGCCCTAATCTGACAAAAGGAAGCAACTAACAAAACAAATATTTCTTGTAAATGAGCAAAATGTGTCTGTCACTTGCATTTGGCACCAGTGCAACACCACACCATGTTCAACTGAATATCTTGCAGCAAGATGAATATTTCTTGTCAAGATTTTGGCCGTATGTAAGGGAATGTTGGGTACAATCTAAGAATAGCAATAACCAAGATTTGAGTCGAGAACCTATCCTTGTGTACATTTGAACCAGCCCGTTTGGAAGGAACCACAGTCTACATTCATATACTGCTTGGCAGCAGACGCTAAAGAGGTGCTTGCATTACCCAAACAATCACTGACTTCTGTGTGGACAGTTTGAAGCGGAAAACTGCAATGTATGCTGATTGTGGTCTCCGTCTTCTAGGCTACATGAACTGGAGAGGTTTTGGACCAACCGTCCATAACCTACTCCAAATCCTACAGATCAATATAATTCCGCTCAAAGCCAATTTCCAGTTCTAATATTATGAGGGAAGTTCTAATACAGTATATTCTTCCATTTACCATAGTTTTTACAAATTTTTCTTTTTAATCTGCTGCAGGGCTACCCTGTCTTAAGAGTATAATGTATTTTTTTCTTCGTTATAATGTTTGAAATAAATGAAATAGATTAATAAATCGAAATATGAAAATTTGAAGACCTACCTCTCGTCCTGCTCCTTGGTAGAGCTGCGGACGTCAGGGTCAGTCTCTTCAGTGTTCTTGAGGCTCATGATGTCTGGGGGCACATCCTGCATCTGGACGCTGGGTGCGTGGGCGATGCACTTCAGGTTGTCCTGCACCTGCTGTCTGACCTGGTCAATGTACTGGTCAGGCAGAGGTAAAAGGAGAGGAGAAGAGACAAGACAGAGATGATAGTTAGGGCTTTGGCCAGGATAGGGGTTCGAGCGAAACTAGACCAGCTTTTTAACCATTGCTCACTGTTACGATTTTTGGGCTTCGTGTAACTGGTCCAGTTAAAATGTCAAAATTGCAGTAATGAGAGTGGTTTGGCCTAATTGCGCCCTATGAGGATTTTTTTTTTCATAGCTTGTCACAATTGTCTATACAGCAGATTATGCGGGACTCGCGCTGCCCAGTATCTGAGTGGAGATAAGCCAGCCAATGGGCTCAGTAAAGAACAAGTTAACTTCTTTCACAGTGCCTGTCTTATTATAGAGGGCTTAATGTTCTATCACATCACTATTTGTAACTTTATACAAAACATTTGGAATTATCATTGAAAGTGGGGTATGTTTGGTCTTGCATGAGAAAAACTACAACGATCTGACTGACACACAGTTAATAAATATGCCTCTTCCTCTATGTTAACTTCATATAGTTTCAATTGCAAATTTTCATTATGACTGATGAATATCCTTTTTCTGTGGCGGAATAGCTCTGTGATGTAATCAATAAGCTGTTCAACCAACAACTAAAAATATGTTATTTTGGCAATATCCATTTTGTACAAAGTTAAATGTTAAATTTAGTTTAGTGTAGATAAATGAAATGCTTGTTGTAACTGCACATCTGAAAGTCACCACAAAGAGAGATTTACTTTCAAGATTCAACGAGACTGAACTTACTGCTTTTGTGTTGAGGTTCTCGATTCTTGTTGTTGTGTCGGGATGTAACGTGAAGTCTGGTGCAAAGTACTCAAAATAGTCTGTGAATAACAAATGAAGAATACATACAAAATAGTCTTCATTTGTAAGCATTGCTTTAAAAAGAAAGCATGTAATCAATCCAAAGCCGTCTACACTCTGAGGGAGGCCGTTAGAATGTTGCTTTGTTTATTTTGGAATCTGAATTGTTAATTTTGGCATTGTGTATCTTGAAAAAAAGGGAAGGCCAAGGTTCAAGAATAAAGGAGAAATCAATCCTGCAAAATCAGAATATTTGTGCCAGAGCCAGTACTCAAGCTTTTGCCTAAAAGCTGGAAATGCTATGTGTGCATTACCAATAATAACCATTTCATCTATCATTGTACCACTCAAAGCGCTTGATTACTACCCTGACTTCAGCAAATGTGCTCGAAACTAGTTGATCTGACAAAATTGGGAGTAAATTCTGCAAATTTACCACACAACAATTTTGAGGGGGAAAAAAAACTCGTTCAAGGAGAGGGTAAAGACCTCTCATGACTAGACTAGTTCTCAGAGTGAAATGTCAAAATGCTATTTGATGGCCAACTCTATCATCATAAAGAAATTGATATGGAATGCCTTCATTATTTACCATTGTACGGAAGCTCATTGCTGATGTCGTCCCCAAGTAATAATGATGTTTCATATGTCCTGTAGGAAAAAAAGGAGAAAAGATCAAATTCAATGGCTGGATTCAAATGGAATGTAAGTCAATAAGCCAGTTTGTAGTTTAGGGGGGTTACCAGAATTATGAATGGGATTTCATAGGGGAACTCGTGAACGAGAGTGGCATGAGTTGAGATTACTTACCAACACCACACTGCATTTCTAACCACATATTTCTTATCGGCTATAATCAAACAACTTTGATAAAGCATTTAGGGGTCTTTCAAAGGGAAACATGTGAAAGTGGTAGATAAGTCAAAGTGAAGTGATACTAGTTTGCAGAGCAAAGAGCCGATGACAATCATGGAACACAGAGAGGCATAGAAGAAACTATTGACTGGTGTTCAAGTGTGCTCAAAGTAAATCAAGTACATCAACTGAGATGTTACTTACCAACACCGCGCTACGTTCCTGACTGTGTAGCCTCCGCCCCCCATGACAAGGAGGGGCACGTTGAACTGCTTAACGTACTCCACACACTCCCCGTGGCCCTTGATGCTGAGACTGAAGCAGCCCAATCTATCGCACCCAAGCGAGTCAGCTCCACACTGATAGGAAATAAATGGTGAAATGAGGCACAGTTTTAAAAGGTGAGCGAGTCCTATCACAAAAGGAAACTGAACCTATCATGAAACTAAGCACGGATCAATAGTACACCCTAACGATTACATGTATAAAATGCCACTGACAGTCACAGCTTCACGAACCTTTTCAGGACAAGGCATTAGCAATATTGTGTCTCGCCCACTTGCGAAAATAACCAGAAATATCGCGATCTCCGTTGCTACGCAAAAGAATTGTATCCCTGACCTCAAATGACCTTTGACCTTATCCTGTGACCTCCAACGGTACCATAACATGAAGGTACCCCCAGTGCATCTATGACCCAAGTTAGGTTGTAATCCAAGCAACCTATGTGAAGTTATTTGTCAAAAGAGAGTCTTGCAGGTAAACTTTAACGTATGACCTCAAATGACCTTTGACCTTATCCTGTGACCTCCAACGGCACCATAACATGAAGGTACCCCCAGTGCATCTATGACCCAAGTTAGGTTGTAATCCAAGCAACCTATGTGAAGTTATTTGTCAAAAGAGAGTCTTGCAGGTAAACTTTAACGAATGACCTCAAATGACCTTTGACCTTATCCTGTGACCTCCAACGGCACCATAACATGAAGGTACCCCCAGTGCATCTATGACCCAAGTTAGGTTGTAATCCAAGCAACCCATGTGAAGTTATTTGTCAAAAGAGAGTCTTGCAGGTAAACTTTAACATTTGTGACGGACGACGGACGACGGACGGACGACGGACGACGGACGGACGACGGACGGACGCCATTTGGATCCCTTAGTCTCGCCTTCACCTCCGGTGGGCGAGACAAAAAGGTAAAAACTATCCTTGTGTCTGTTTGAAACACCCTGTTCACATACTGTATTATACCGGTCACTGCATCGGTCAGCAGAGTTCTGCTTGACCCCAAACCATCACTGCAGTGCAGAGAGCTGTGATGTCCACTCTTGCAGTTTCATGTCTCTAGGCTATAGAGCCGCTAAATTTTGGACAACCTATTAAAAACTAGCAAATCAATATAATTCCCCCTAAAGACAGCTACCAATTCTAAAAAAGGGAAAGAAGTTCTTAAACAGTATTTTCTTCCATTTTTTTTTATTGTATTTACACAATTTTATCACCAGTTTATAAGATCCTATTCACTCTTTCCCTAGAAGAACACTTCTCAATGAAACGTGTACTAAAACACCACCTGCTTATAAACACAGCATTTCTCGCCTCCCATGAGTAGCCTTGATGAACAGGTTTCACTCTATAATCCAATTCAAGATTCGACTCACTTGTAAGACAATGCATGTTGGTCTGTAGAACTCCATGACACTCTCAATGACTGGCTTGAAGAGGCCCGAGTACATGACGTCATCGATACCGTCCTTGAGGGGGACGTTGATGGAGTAGTAGCGGCCGTTCTCCAGCCCCACCTCATACATGTCTCCTACCAGGGTGGGAGAGATCACAAGACAGACATTCACATAGATTACTCTCTGCAGTATGGAAAGTAGTGTGGCCCTCTTACAAAAGTCATGCGGCATGACATGGATCAGCAGTATACTGTAAAAGTGGACATTTTTACGCAATAAATTTTTCGCGCTCGGTGGAGTAAAATGAATTTCGTGTGTTTTTAATTTCGCGGGTTGTCCAGCCCTTTGGATGATCAATTCACTCAGCTTACCAGTGCTGGGCCGGCAGTGGCAATAGCATGAAGATATTGTTGAAGCGCTGACTAAGGCTGAACCTCGTTTAGACGCAAATATATTCGCATGTTTTTATTTTCGCGCCAAATACATGCTGGCAGCGCGAAATGCGCGAAAATTTCCACTTTTACAGTACCCTTTATTACGATAACATGTCTGAAATCTCAGTCAAAGCTTCACAAACCCTCTCAGGAAAAGTAAACAGCTATTCTCATTTACGTTTGAAATACTGTTTTGTAATGACCATAATCTACATTTCTAAACTGTATTGTAAAGGCCAGTGGTCTGCTCGCATCAGTGCATCGCTGCTGTGTAGAGAGCTGTGATGTGCGCTATGCGGTATCATTCTCTAGTGTACAGGAACTGCACATCCTAAACTCAACTCGCAATGTAGCAGTCAAACAAGTTTGCTTAAAGTCAGTTTTCAATTCTAGTGACCAAATCACTATCAAGTCGGTACAATAGTAGAGAAGGTTAAATAAGTATTATTTTCTCTTTAGTCCACTGGCTGTTGACTAGCAACTGATATCAAGCATAACCCTGTACATAAGAGATCAGGGAGTGGACTTGATATTCATTAGATCAATTGCAACTCTTTATAAGACAAATCTCTCTTCCTATCAAATCTCCAGCAGCATAACGCGATCAATTCTGATCAATCGCAACTAAAAATAAGATGGGGTCTTGTTCCCATCAAACACCAGCAGCATGTCATAGCTAGTGGACTGACCTGTGCCGGGGAAGAAGTGGTTGCCGTACTTGTGGAAGGAGACCGTCATGACCCTGTCTGTGAGATAGAAGGCCTCCTGCACGCCGTCGCCATGGTGAATGTCTATGTCGATGTACAGAACCCGCGGGTGATATCTGTAAGGAAGGAGGATTGGAGGGATCTTGTCAATATCTCAACCAGCACATGACAACTTCACTACTGACACACACAAATTTGCGTTACTACTTAAATATTTGCAATGCAGTTTAAAGGTAAGGGATAGTACTTGTAAATATAACCGTTCTGCTATCATCAAGGGTCCTGCTCTCATTTGCTTTCGACGGCTTTATTCTTTTGAGACAATCCTGAATATAGGGGGTGTATATCACAGTTTTAACATGATTATGCATCCTGTAATCATAATACTTCTCTCTTTACTTTAAAATGCATAGCGGATTGGATACAAGTTTTTGAACAGAATCATATAAATTCTAAAGATAATCGACAGTGTTTCCCTCTGCAACAGATATTACACAGCACATGCTCCCTGTGTCTCATTGTTAATGAGGTTGCGTAATATCAATTTTTCTGTAGATATTACAATTTCAACTACATGACTATGAAAAACCCCCATGAATATTATTACGCCACAATTCTTTGCTTCATGAAATGTTTTGTTTTACAACAAATATTAATGATTGCATAAAGCATTGAATACAAAACAGGGATGTGGTGATAAATTGCAACTAAATAGCATATTAAAAAGTATAATAAATGTATCAATGTACTGGATACTAGATTTCACGAGGTTGTACACAATATCACTGTACATTTCAATGAAATGATACACAGCAATGAGCAACCTACTTCAAAATTTCTAATATTCCGATGACGATGTCATTGACGTAACAGAACCCCGACGCTTCAAACTTTTTGGCATGATGAAGTCCACCTGCCCAGTTCACCGCTATATCACACAGCTGCAATGGGACGAAATATGACACACACGTGATCAATATTATGAAAAATTTCTTCCATTTGTAACTGATGAGCTTCATACTGATAAGTATCCAGAATATAAATAATGTTGAGATAAATCAGATGCAGTAGATTCAATAAATGTACAATTTGACATTGCTAAAATCATGAACATTTATCTGTATGCTATGATGAAGCAGCCAGCAAGTTCTATTTAACTGGCCCGCTCTACTTTGTGTGAAAAAAATATTTAAACATTTTATTGTTCAACATTCAAGTATTGATCGAGATGTAAATGAATCACAATTAACTCAACATAAATCTATTAAATATATTTGATCAAATATTTCACATAGAAATGCAAAAAAATATTTTAAATATTGCAGCTAGATTTTCTTTGATTCCTGAAGCACACAAGTCGAGGTATACTAGGACAAAGACTTGATACCGAGACCCACAGGACTCTCATTTTCCCTCTCACCTCAAATCCATCTAGTTACAAGATTTTATTCTAACTTGCTTTTCATTAATTTCCAGGAATTAGCATGCTGTCCTTAATACCTTATGTCTGTCTAAATTTTTGTTCAAATTGAATGTACCCTATAAAGCCCTCTCACTAAGATTAAGACTAGATTCCTTTTGTCATTGAATTTAACCAAGATCACATTCCCACACACATCAAGACTCACATTATTGTTCAGCTTTGTTGCCGCTTCTAATGACGCGCCCGTGTACATAGAA
Organism: Arbacia lixula; assembly: GCA_963669155.1. Classification (NCBI taxonomy): domain Eukaryota; kingdom Metazoa; phylum Echinodermata; class Echinoidea; order Arbacioida; family Arbaciidae; genus Arbacia; species Arbacia lixula. Next base: position 4,050,446 of record OZ022580.1, on the reverse strand, counting down.
CAGAAGTCAAAGAGTCCCGGAAACACAGGACAGTCGTCCCCAACGTTGAAGTGACTCAGGCTCTTGGTAAAATTCTGGATGTTCTGAGGCGTCACTCGTTGCAGGAAATCAATGTAGTCATCTGAGTGGAACCGACACATGTCATGTGCTGTAGCCCGGTATGGTCTGTAGATCTAAGGCACATAAGTGGGAAGGGGAAAATGTCAACAAATCATTTGCTTGGGCCACTTCCCTAGCCTGGGCCCTGTCTTATAATGCAATGTATCTGAATCGATCGCAAGTCTAATCCAATGTCTCTGAAGTACAGGGTTACAATTTATATTTATCGCAAGTCAAGTTGCGATTAAGTGTTATTCTTTATGAGAAAGGGACCAGATGTCATGAAACCAACACTCTAAAGTCTGAATCATGTTGTTCTTAATACCCTATGAGAGGATTTTATTTTCCACAGGGCCCTAATCTCCCATGTAATTTCTTTTACGGCATATGGAAATCAATATTTAAAAGTCTATACATACCACTTAATATCATTATGCCAAAAATGTGGTAGCTGCAAAAGGTACTTGACTTTTTAATCTGCTTTTTCTGGTTTTAATCATACCATATTAAGGGCTTATTCTCCTCGAAGGTTCAGGGCAAATCAATGCCTCTTGCATTCATAAATATGACAATTTCACTTTCTATTTTCAAGATAATATTGTACACATACATGTACTTTTCACCAATTTGTGATAAAAGAAAAAAGAAAGAATGGGGAATATTTACTGAGAAAGAGTTTCTACCATTTTCCCTTCTAGGCCATCATACTTATCGTAAAACTTGTGCATTTTGAGGCCCATTCTTGGTTTCCTATCTGTACAGGACAGGATTTTGCCTTCATTTGTGTATTGTAAGATAAACCTACACACTTGATTTTGTTGTGATATTTATGTTTAATTCTTACCTGCATCTTCTTATAAAGGCCATAGTTGAGAACTAAGTTGTGTGTCAGAGCTAACCTGTGGGGTTTCATTGGATGCCCAGGTCCTAAAATGAAGGGAAAGAAGAAAATAAAATATTTTCATGTTATATTTTTACAAATGAACATAGTATTATGAGATGATGATACAGCATTTATGAAAAAAAATGAATAAACTTCATATTGTATATACACATGACAGCCGTGCAGAATAAGGAGAAAGGCACACAAATACAGTAAGTGTGATCTGAAAGAATAAAATGTGGCCTCATTAGCAAACTGTAGATGTATACATGACCTTTCTCTACAGCTTACCATAACTTTATGTGCATGAGAAAACTTCTGAAAATAAGTGAGCCTGATTTATAGCAGCCATGCAAGGATCTGCACTATATGATGGGGGGCCCATATTCGCCGCACTTTCGATTTGAAACGAAAACAAATGCGTATTTCGATATACTCTTACACTAAATCACACTTAATTTCATGCTTTAGATTTTCAAATTCATATTACAGAGACATTTTGAGTTAACACTTACGAATAATTGTATTTTCAGCGCAAAACTGTGAGCCTGTCAATATTTGTCGACGATAAAGTTGTGGCCCTTAAACGCCGCACCGTTTACGTGCATTGTCAATGGGCTTTTCTTGATCGATTATGTGTTCGATTTCATGGTGACTTGGTGATTTGAATAAAAAAGAAAAAAAAAGAAATTTGTAGTTTGCTTGTTCATGTGATTTACGTTTGAAGTGGACTATTGATAGAAGAATTCTATTTTCTTTAAGGCTACCCTAGATGTTAAATGGAACGAGGTCCGAAAAAAGAGACTGCAATAATACGAGAGTCTTCATTTCGATCGCATTTTCTCGGAACGCGCATGATGTAGTGCCGAAGGCATGCGCATCACGATCAAACCGACTTCTCCGTTCGGCTACCGAAGCGATCGCGGTGCGGGTGCACGGCAGGAATTTCGGAGAAAACGGACTTTCTGGTCGGCAAATAATTTTGACATTTACCGAATAATGTGATTTTTTGTAGCTTAAAATTTCAAAAGACGATAATTTGATGAAACTTGCATTTTTTGACTCGTAATTGCGTAGCTTGACAGGAACTATTGTGCCAACGGAGATTCTATAGTCACACGCGTGATACGCTTACCATTTCGTTCTAATACGCATTTTTGCTAGTGCGTCGATTAAGGGTCCCGCGGTGAGAATGGGCCACTAGCCATACCTCACAATAATGTGAAATCTACCAGCAAAAGCTCCACTTCGTTTTTTAGGAATAGTGAAAAACTAAACTCATTTTTATTTGGATCTTTTTTAGTAATTCCTGTTAATCCATCTCACATCTCACTGGTTCTGATTTCCTTGTGAAATATACTGTTAAGAATCAAACTCAAAATGCTCAATAATTTTGTTGCCATCGAAATTAAAATTCTGAAGTCTTTAGAGTCTATTTATGAAATTAGTCTAATAATATGAAACTGAAAGTAATTTATAAGGCAGCATCACTCCACTTTACTCAACACATTTCTTGTAATCACTTGTATTCTTCTCTTTTCATGCTACTGGATCTGGCTTCTCTGAACACTCTACACCCAACAGTCAGGCCTTAATCCTAACTTTAAATTGTCAACAACAAAAAATGATGTAGTGAGGAATATAACATTAGCAGACTAAATTGGACTCATTCATCATGTTCATGTCATTGCAATGTTTTATTGAAATTACCTTAAAAAAAAAAAAACTAAGTTAGAGTGTTCAGAAAAGCCAGATGCAATCTCAGCAGTACATAACATTGACATTTTGGTCTGCCTCAAGAGGATGAGTGCATGCACTTTCAGTGATTTATGAGTAGCTCACTAGATGTACGATGACTTCGAGCCACGCAACTTCAACATGTTCAACGACACACATGCACAGACACTGTCCTTTCACAGTAACAAATAAAACACAAAATAACAATTCATAAGTAGGCTTCATTTTCATAAACATCAAAATCAGCATCAAAAGTGCTGCTGTACATTTGGCATTGCCCGAGGCTGAGCCGAGCTGCAATTCAGTGCAATCTCGCCGGTACCGGTGTACTTTTTGTCGCCCCTTTGTTTCTCAGCTTGACGCTGCGCGGCCGCGCGGCGTGCCAATGCCAAGGTAAGACTAAGGGTGCATGGGGCCGTCGGAAGAGTGTCAGGGCACAGATCATCGTGGATGGACTGATTGATAATATATCATTCATACGTGGTTGGGCACACGAATTAACGTACTCATTCTATCTATTCATAATCTTACCATAATGAAAGTTTCCGACGTCCGCGTCGTAGAAGTAAGCTATTGTTTTATTCGTCATCTTGTCATACAACTTCAAGTATTTCTTGATTGTGGCAATCGAGGAATACTTACTGCGAATAACGTAAAAATCATCAGTGAAGAAATCATAATGTGTGGAATATTAAGCTGATTTAGGTAATGTATTAAATATTTTTATCTTTACAAAATAATTAATATTTCAAAATCAACGTTTTTCTTATTTTGGAGAAGTATTTTTTTCAAAATATATATCAAAGCTAGTGGAAAGAGGATCATATTGAAATCAAGATGGCGGCGCCCATACTCAAATTTCGAAACTTGGCAATTTTGCCTTCGATTTTGCGTTTAAACGGACCTAGGCTTACTACGAGTAAAAATAGATGTTTTCACGCCATTCAAACAAAACCTCTCATTAACAGGTACCGACATAGAATATTAGATCGGCGATTTCACCCCGGTGTTGGTAAGTTTTTGTTTTGTGTACTGATAACTGAGCTTGGCCCTGAGCCTGTGTGATGTAACGTGGTCTGAAAACACTGCCCCACGTATTTAAATATTTGATGGGAAGAACGCACATTCTGTCACATCAGCTCATAGCTCACAGCTCCGCACACTCACAGTGTTTGAATTAGGTTTTATTTCCATGCAGATAATATACCTATTAGATTCATCTTACATGTCTAGGTTAATCCTTATACCTTAATCGTGCTGATTATCAAGGAATCTCAGGTCATGCAGGTTCAGGAATGGGGATCCACATCCATTTCCTGTAACTGTGTGGATACTGTGGAAACCAGAAAAGGCAAAAAGATGGAACAAATTGGCATATACACTACAGCTCAAAGGAATTGACATGACATAGGGAAAGGAAAAGGGAAGAAAGGGAAGGAGCCGCAGTTTTAAATCGCGGTATATGTTGTCTAGTTCAGTATGAAACATGATGCTTTTTACCCTGAACTGAAGCATCATGTTTCATGCTCAACTGGACAAAATAAACAGCCGTTTAAAACTGTGGCTCCTTCCCTTTCTTCCCTTTCCCTTTTCCTATGCCAATTCCTTTGAGCGTGAGTGTACTCTCAATAATCAGATGATGAAGTAAAGAACTTAGAATAAGCTAACACTTTGTGAAAAGACAGTCACTATTTTATTGTTACAATTGGTCTACCCCATAATTGTATTTAATAATTTTTTGTACAAACAATATCAAATTATTATTTATCATGAATGAAGACAAGGCTGGAGTCATATGACTTTTGTGTTGGTCGAATAGTAGTAATTTGGCACAAAATTCGAAATTCTTAATGGACGCATCACGCATACATAGATGGTGTTAGCATCCTCAGTAGTGAGCGAGGATGGGATTACCATTTCAAGGCCAATGCCTTACTAAGACTCAAAATAAACTATACCTCACCTGAAATTATTAGTTTATGTCTTTTATTTTAATTTTAAATGAAAATGAGTTATGATCTTCATGATCAGTGCAAGTGCTCCCGTATGGATGAAAGGACTCCTTCTCATGTGGAGGTGGATGTAGGAGAGGTGATCTGTTTTCTGAACTTTTCACATGTGTATGAATTAGAACATTCACAAAGTTTCAGTCAAATGTTATCAACGTACATGTTTAATCATTGTCTTGCTATATTAGATTACTCAGTGTACACTGTTTAAAAGATGTCTAGAATAAAAATAGACAAATCTTCAGGAAGACATGAAAGGGAGGTGTGAATATTTTTTTATAGTGCTGAGTATGCTGATGCAGTCAACCTTGTAAGCAAAGACCAATCAACTTTATCCCTCTCCCTACTATTGGCATTCAGTGTGTAGTTTGTCAATTCAATGTTATGAATAATGCATGATGCTGTGAGGGTTAATGCAACCAATCAAGTGAGCAAACATGTAACTGCACCTGCAATTTTCCATGAACATCTCCTTGTCAGTGTTAGACAGGTTAGACTGCTGTGTGGTGTCAGTGAAAAAGAAAGTTGATATATTATTTGTATGTACTGGATGTGGGTCGACCTTTGACCCTTCTATTGTTCTATTTCTTCTTCAGCTGGGGGTCTGAGGCATGGTGATTATGAATGGCAAGATCCAAAATCCCCTGAAGACGTGTGAGTACCATCTTGACAAGACAAGCTTCAATAAATTTGGAATAAGAATCTGTTTTTGTTTATGATTCTGAAATGCTTTGTAGGCTGTTTCCTTTTCCTCTGTTGAAATGTATTTTTTTTGCTCCTTGTCTGTGTTTGGGTTATTTCATATTTTGTCTTGAAATACCCCCGCTTTTTCAGCCTCCACCCCCTTTCCACTTTCCCCATCACCATTCTCTTTCTCTCTATCTGTTTGTCACCCACTCTTTCTCTTTTGTACACTACAGCTCAAAGGGATTGGTATAGGGAAAGGGAAAGGGAAGAAAAGGAAGGAGCCACAGTTTTAAACCGCAGAATATTTTGTCCAGTTCAGCACGAAATATGCTTTAGCCTAAAATGCATCATGTTTCATGCTGAACTGGACAAAATATACCACGGTTTAAAACTATGGCTCCTTCACTTTCTTCCCTTTCCCTTTCCCTTACCCTATGCCAATTCCCTTGAGCTGCAGTGTATGTGTTCATGTTTAAGTGCGTAGCTGATGTGAAGGAAATAAAAGTATACAAGATAATCATATGTGATAAACTTGTTGAGTGATTATTAATTTTTAATGAAGTTAGTTGAGTTCAACATTGTTTTTAATGATTCAGTTCAGGTCAATCTTATTTCAGCAAATCCTCAAAATTGTTTGGGACCAACCACATTATGTTTCATTCCATGGCATCATCGATAATGTACTAGTACTATACTGTGAAATGGATTATATGTTCAAAATGTATTTAATGTGATAATGATATTAAAAATATTATTTTGTCATCATTCCCACAGAGTAAACATCACATACATTACTAAAGATAATGAAAGGATCGAAGTGCAGGGCAAAGTTGGGGATAACGTCATGTATTTAGCCCACAGACATGAGATTGAAGTAGAAGGTATGTATATTTGAAGGATGTTCAAAAATAATGCAACAGGGAAAAAATTAATTAAAAATTGTTTGGGGCTACTTTTTGAGCACATTGGCCGTTTGGCTACAATTTTCCATTGTGTCTGTGGGAATTTTGGGGAGGCTCTTTTAACATTTTCCAGGGCTCTTTTAAGCATTTTGGGGGCTAAATCACCCCGAGCCCCCGTGTATTTTTTTCACTGAATGGCGAGATTTACAACAACAGCCTTTGCAATTTATTGTTCTTTGAATGCTGCAATAGACACAAGCTGTGCATTCACAACTTATCATTTGGTTAGTGTTCTTGTATTTTATTTTATGTCGCTCCACATTAGATTTTACTGAAACATTATGCCATCAATTGTTTTGAAAAAATTTCCCCCATCAGCAACAGAGCAAGAGAGATTAATGGATGACAATTCGTTGTACAAGTCTATTTATGGCATTTCCTTAAAATGCTTGTTTAGGAAAGTGGATGTGCATATACCACATCTGCAGGCTTGACATTAAATGTAGGTCAGCACACAGTTTGATCTCCCTATGAATTTAGACTAATAAAAGAAGCTTCTTTTAACCACCTCAGTACTGCATGTAAGTTAGGAAAATGCTTGTTGACTTATTACACCATATACCTATAGCACTGAAAGGTTTAATAACAAATAGCAACAAAAGAATCTGAATAGTTATTGAAAGTGTTCATAAAATGAGATGACTGACTAAAGTTCACACTGTGTTGAATTCAGGAGCGTGCGAGGCATCGTTGGCGTGCTGTACCTGTCATGTGATCCTCAGCGACACTTACTTTGATGCCCTTCCAGAGGCAACCGATGAGTAAGTAAATCTTTATATAGGTCATATCATCAATTTTAATCTGGCTTCAAAGCACTTTAATCCATTTCATATGAACACTCAAAGAGTTATTCATGTATTCATATCAAACAAACTGTAAATTGAACACAAAATAAGAACATGAGACTAATTGTTTCATTAATCAATATAAATTGTTTCATTAATCAATATAGATTGTTTGTTTGCTAGGAGCATCTGAGAAATATGCTTTTAGATGAAGGCAAAATTAAAAGACGCATTAAAGAGACGAATCATCCTTTTGTATTTACACTTTCTCATCTAAACAAGCATATTGTATTAATGTCTTACATGTTCCACCCATGTAGGCTCATACCATCTTCCTTTCTTTCTTTGTGTGTTCCATGTGTATAGGGAGGAAGACATGCTGGATCTTGCCCCGTTTCTGACTTCGACATCAAGATTAAGTAAGTTGGTAGAATTGATATCTAAATATGCATCCATGCACTGTAGCTTGTTACATAGTTTGTACATGTAGCTTGTACATAGTAGAAAATTAGATATTGTTTATAATTAATGGATGAACAAATAGTGCATGTAATATTAAGTAATGGATGGTAAGCCTATTTTTAAAGATGAGAAATGCTAAATAATTTGAACATGTTGAGATTGCTATTTTAGTTAGTCCAGAAGAAAATGTTTGCAATGAAGATTTGCTTTTGGTGTTAACATGCATTTTTACTACCCTGTATCATTAGGCAGGAAGTTCAATGTTTCACGAAGTTCTTTTGTTCAGCATCACATATAGAATAAAGTTATGTTTTCTGTTATGTAATTCATAAGTCAATCTTCTTGTCAGTCATCATTGGTAATCCCATACACAAATTCAATGTAAGTAAATTTCAGCTAAAGGGAAATCTAGCTCAATGACTTTGGTGTAGTTTCAGACTAAAAGGTCAAAGGTTGATTAGTTGTGTCACATCGTCTAGACAAATTTCCACTTGGCCTAATTGTAGATTTGTCTTTCTCTTTACCTTCTCTCATTTATTTCGTAATTTAGGTTGCCAGATCATCTTAACCAAAGAATTGGAAGGCATGGAGGTTAAGTTACCACAGGCAACAAGAAACTTCTATGTTGACGGACACGTACCCCAGCCCCACTGATGGGATCTTAGTGGGTCCAATGTCACCTGACTTTGTAAAAGGGGGCTCTGTTTGTAGCCTATAAGGGCTTCCATAGAGCGGTGTGCATAGTGAGGAGGTTTGTACAGCGCCGGGTACAATATAAGTGAGCTTTAGTTTTTCGGCAGCGAACGAGTGTGAATACGGAGCATTGGAGCGTGGAGTCGTTGCACTGCTAACGCAAGTGAACAAATTTGGAGATTTCATGAGGGCATTTAGGCAACTTGCTTATTTTTATTCTTTCACTCTTCTCATGTTTGCGTGGAGTCTAGATATTATTTCACACGCTACGAGCCTTCACAGTTGGTGCATGCACAGATGCCAGAAAATATTTGTCTCTTGTGGTTCAGCATGTTGGTTGTGGAAAACAAAATGTCACAATTTTTTTGAGAGAGTTGGGGCTCTTACCGGACACCTGGATTTTGTGGGTGTCAGACCACCAAACGATAGCCATGAAGACATTGGCTGGTTGAGCGAAAACACCCTTGAGAAGAACACAGGTGCGAGCAAATGTGGCCGTCGAAAGGCTGATTGGTCACCAAGATGTACTCGCTGACTCAGGCAGCTTTCTTGGGAAACTCAAACAATTTTGATTGAACATTCAATTTTTGGTACTGGATAAAGGGGGGAAGTTATTCCATACAATGTGCATGGGACGCCTTTATCCTATATGGAGTATGGAGAATTGAACGTTTAATTGTCAAAACCTTTAATCAATGACAGTTGGTCGAGCGATAATTTGCTAGGTGATTATGGCCGCACAATTAGTAGACGTCAATGGTGTTATGCATTATAGCATATCTTTATTATGTACTATTACTATGCAGTTTGTTAAGGCATTAGTTTGTCGAACTATCGCACAAATGTACAAAGAGAAATTAAATTGTATTCTATAATAAGTGAGGAAGTCTGTGCAATGTTTATAAATATATATTGTGATAACTACAGAATAGAGACATTGATTGGTTTTGGGAATAAAATATTAAAATAGATAATGGAATTATCTTTTTATGCCTCAAAGTGCACAAAGATTTGTGGGAAGTTTTTTATCCATGTTTTTAATTATTTTACCAACAGATTGCTTCAGGGTGTCTTGTTAACAATATTTTGCAATGGTGCTTGATATATTTTGTCATGACATAAGCTGATAGCCGACTGTCATGTTTTGAGTGGCATAATAAACCTAGTGGAAGGCGTAAAAGGGAACATTAGTTCCAAATACTGTCTAGTTTCTCTCAATAAAAGCAAAACCAACTGAAAAACAGAGCAAGCATTTCTTAAAGCAAAATCAGACGACTGATAAAAAGTTACAAATGTTTTAATTTTTTCAGAGATCACAATTCATGATGGCAAATTAGCACATCGTTCATGAGCTTATGATGTGAGTTGCTTTGTTTATCAGATTTTTGGACAGGAATTCAAGATGCATCCCATTTGATTCAATGCTGCATTATACTTGTTATACAGCACATGTACTTGAATGTGAATTACGAATTACAGCTACACAGGTTTCAGATTGTCATTACTTGATCATGTTGTTTGAGTTATTTGAATCTTCAAAAATATGGCATATAAATGAATTTGTGGGGTTTTTTTATTTTCTTCACCCATCCAGCATGTGGATGATGATAACACAAGGTATAAGATGATTGCAAGAATCAGTTATTTCCAGTAGATTACACTGAATGATCTCGTTCACCATTTATGCACCACTGAGGCATGTTTGCATTTGTGATACACATCAATGCTGTATAGCAAGACTTTGTCTGAGAAAGACTTAATGTGGAAGAGTTGCTGGTGCTGAAATTATTATTTTATTTTTTATTTTTTATTTATTGCTATTATTTTTTTTTTTTTTTTTTTTTTTTTTTGGGGGGGGGGGGGGTAAAAATTCAGAAGTATATACACTTTTGTTTGACAATTACAGTTTTATTTTTGATATGATGTCTCTTGATGAGCATGTAATGTTGACAAAGTAAATAATGGTAATAAGACACCCCCCCCCCCCCCCCCCCCCATGCCCAAAGGGTGCGTCTTGCCTACAGTTCATTTAAGAGGTCTTTGCAAAATATTTTCCCTAGAATATTCCTTGACGGAACTCCCTTAGAAAATCATCTCTTTGCCCCGGAAAAGAGAAATACCTGAAATATTCAAATTATGTGCAGAAACATATAACACAAAGCACCTACTTGCATCACAGTAAGAGCAAAAAAGGATTCGCTGGCTTAAGATGTCATATTTATGTTAAAACCTTTCACAAACCTGTGACTTTCTAGAGGTTTATGTTCTCAAAATTATTTTAAAAAGAACTGTCCAAAATTAAATGGATTAATAGGAACAGAAGCAAAGCAAAACAAGAATCAGATAACTAATTAGAAAGATATGAATGTTTCATGTTCTATTGTGAGCAGCCTATTGCCCGTCTGGAGTTCCCTCTCTAATCCATCACAATCACAAAGGTTTAGTTCAACTTGACATGAAGACATGTTTTCTACTCTAACTCGTATGCCTTGTTATGTGCAATGATAGACTGGTTGCTCATGGTTAGACAGGGATCCATTTCATGATGACATCCATGTTGATCCATTTGTACATCCTATTTTCTGCACCGATGATAGAACATCATATTGTTGCCGCTTGTTTTTTTTTATTCTACTCTGAAGTTCAAATCAGAGGTCAGCATCACAGTTAATTTATTTTCACACCATACTGATTAGGCAGCTTGGTAAGGATTGTGTTGGTGTAAGATATTGCATTATTTTAGCCTGGGATTCAACCTATTGGACATATATAATCCACACTGAGAAATAGAGCTTAGTACTCGTGAGACTTGTCACTTTATCATTCTCTTTGTTTCTCAGTCCGTCCAGAGCCTGAAGTGAAGTCAAGGATGATTGAAGGGGAAGGGTTTAACCCTGGTATAAGACTGATTTCATCTCCAATTGGTTTCACTTCTACCAGGGAATTTGTTATAGCAAGAATCTGCTGTATTAAAGGGAAACATCTAGAGTGTGAAAAACGTAGAAATTATTAATTGAACACTTGTAATGTATTGGTGTATCGAATTTGTTAAAGCATATACAGCTGTATCTGGTTCTCATATCAAAATATGAACGATCAACTGAAAATAAGATAATATCAAATGTGTTATCTTCTTTGTGTTCGTGCGACTATATTTTTAAGATATGAAATATTGAATAATGGCGGATTCTATGTCATATTTTGTGTTTTAAGCATGTAATAAATATGTTAAGATTTTACAAGGTTGCTCTAACTTTTTTTTGTAATGTATCCATGCTGTGGAAGCTGTTGTTGTTCTCGGTGGTGGATTATGAAGAGAAATTAGGTACATGTATTCATTCTGTTTGAAATTATTTTATTTCAAATCCTAGACCCCCTTCCCACTCTCTCTCTCTCTCTCTCTCTCTCTCTCTCTCTCTCTCTTCCCTTTCTCTATCTTTTCCCATTTCTTTATACATGTATTTCTCCCTTGCTCTTTTTGTACACTTTACATCATTCATATTTGATACTAACTATGTACACGTCTTTCACAGCATTTTCATTTGCGATTCTCTTTCACGTCCCTTCGATCTTATATTCACCTCTTCTGTACCTTTCTTAGACTCTACCTATTTCATCACATTAATCTCCTCTACATTTTCTCTTATCTTTTATTAGTCATTCTTTTCACTTTTTTTCATCCTCTGGTTTCTCTGAACATGGTAGAATCATGTTTTCATGGACTTTTTCGTCAACTCTTCAAGCTTTTGAACTGACCTAAAGATTGAAATTCCTTCAAAAATGCATTACACATGTCATAATGTTACGATATTTTTAATTAACAAGATGCAAAGAAATACAAAAAAAAAATCCGTTTTCATTTTCATTTCATCAGTACTTTTATTGCGCTTCATTGATAAATAGATACATATTTCATCAGAATTATCAAAATAATTGATTTGTCATAATCATGAGTCATTTGTGGTTTGTAGTTTGCGCTCCTTGAGTTTAGTTGGTATAGAGGAGGAGGTTGGGGGAGAGCCAGCCGCGGTTGGTGACCTTGCCGCTGGTGGCCTGGTTCAGGATGTAGGAGTAGACGGAGGACGGGCTCATGTTGGGGCTGGAAGCGAGCACGAGAGCGGCAACGCCTGCAAGATAACAAAAAAAAAATGACGAACATTTACCTCACAATCATTACTTGTTTATGTTGAACTGTAGGAAATGGCTTAGAACATCGTTCTAAATTTAAGACACTGGTATCGCCAACCCTACGAAATGTTTTTGATAAAAAGAAAAACAAAATATCGCGTGATTGAAGAGAAAGAAACAACAAGATACGGGGCTTTCTAACTACAGTATTAGATATGCGGCTTTCTGGCGCGTGTTGCTTTCTTGTCTTTTTACATCAACCACCAAAGCATTACTTGTCAATGCGCATATTAATTTTTACAATTTTATGGTGTGTCAACAGGTGATTTCATTGCTTGGCGTAATACCTGAATACCATGGAAACGTAAGCGGTAATAAACTCTCGAGCTGTTTGTGTTTGTATTTACCGGAGACGTGGGGGCAGGCCATGGAGGTACCGCTGATGGTGCTGGTGGCGCTGTCAGAGCCCTTCCAGGCGGAAGTGATGTCGACTCCCGGTCCGAAGATGTTGAGGCAAGAGCCGTAGTTGGAGAAGTAGGCACGGGCATCAGTGTTGTCGGTGGCTCCGACGGTCAGAGCCTAGACCAACGAGAACAGCGTCAGACAAACATTGGTTATCTAATCGTGCTCAATGCATTTGTATACAAGAAAAACAACAACAAACAACTGAAAATCTTATCGTCAAAATGTATATATGTCTTTTAGGTTTTTTTAAATCGAGTTTCAAAGAAGAGGGGCAGGGGTGGGGCAGGCAGTATTTTTCTATTAACGCATATTGAAGTACAAATGAGTCAGGTCTTTAGTCAACTGAATTATCATTTTTTATTATTTTTTGTTAAGAATCGCCGAATTACATTTTAGAGGGCAATATATGCCCCATGTATTTTCCAAGATGTGCATTCCGATAGTGACAAAATAACGCTGCCAAAGCATTACAGATAAATCAAGAGGCCACAGCCAAGCGAGTACTTACATATCCGGACCTGGCGGGGGAGGTGCCGCATGCGTCCTCGTCGCTGTTACCGGCGGCAACGGAGACGGTGAAGCCAGCGTCGTACATGCGCCTGACTCCGGCGTCTGTGGTGGTGGAGGCTCCGCCACCGAGAGACATGGAGACGACTCCGGGCCTCTGGCCGTTGGACACAACCCAGTCCATACCTGCATAGGTTAAGAAAATAGGGCTTTGATTAACACTTTAGGCGCAAATGTCACATTTGTTCCAATACTTCACACGAATTCCGTTAATTGGGAATCTCTTTTTTCGGGCACAATGGGGACTATAGGCAATGTTTTCAAGAGGAGATTCTGCAGGTTCGTTCGAGGTCTGAAAGTGTAGTTGAATAATGTATTCATTATCAGCCATTTTATCAATCTGCACTCACAAATAAGGACGGGAGGTCTTTGTTTTATTCATCTTTTTTTATATATGAATAATGCCATTACATTATACGGGAAGCATTTTATTATTATAATCGATTACGATCGCAAATACATATTGCTGGAAGCACAACGAAATGTTTTGAACATCTCAGCAAAGTATCGATCGACAACAGTGACTAACCAAAGCTACATGATAATTGATGGAAAGTGTCCGTTTCTCACCGTCAACGATTCCAGAGGTGGAGCCAGATCCGAGACATCCGAGGACGCGGATTCCGTAGATGTAGGCGTTCTTGGCGACTCCGTAGTTGGTTCCGCCGACGGTACCGGCGCAGTGGGTTCCGTGACCGTTGCAGTCGATTCCCTGCGGAGATATAGATACCAAACTATCATTCTGCCATTCTACCGTTTTTACAATCAAATTGCTATGTAGGACAGTTTACCTTTTGTAGGAATGTCGCAACATGTGGAAAAACGAAAATTAGACATGAAATAAGAAATACTTTTTCAAACTATCATCATGTTTCGTCTATTGTTGTTTAGTCTCTTGCTGTCTGTATACTGTCTGTATGTTCGTACCAACAAAACAAGGCTTGTCAACCCGATCAGTTCAAATGACGCTTTTGACGTTTTATACCGAATATGGCCGTCTGGCTTTCGGATTGGGACGTATGTGATATAATTGAGAGCACCAACTACGTAATGTAGCTTGGTCAGCTAAACATATCACCGTTTTATGAGAGTCCCTATTTAGGATGTAGGATGATTTGAATGATTAAGACTGCCAAAAAACTTACATTGTTTCCTCCGACGGCATCGTAGGCAGCGACGGCGCGGTTTCCGAACTCGTTGTGGGTGGGCCACACACCGGTGTCGATCACGTACACGTGGACGCCGTCACCGTTGTCTTTGAGTATGGCGAGACAAGCATCGAGAGTTAGTGTTTGAGATGGCTATCATTATTTAGTTAGATATTCATAATCATGTTTCCAAATGAAAGTGCATCAATGGGGATCTGCTTATTCAGCGTCATCCGATAAATGGTTTTTAATCTTTTGGGAAAAAATAAATGGTGTAATGGAGAGTTATGAACTGGCAATCTTGGCAACCCTAATGGTAACATGCCCTTAGGTGTGTCATCAGTTTTGTTTGGTTATGGGAGAGGGGTGCTCAGTGAATTCCATAACCACAGACTGAATGCCAGACGTACAACAGAGGTAGAGCCAAGTAGAAAACGAGAGGGAGAAGGGGAATAGAAAATTGAAATATACACAGAGAGAGAAGAGAGAGAGAGAGAGAGAGAGAGAGAGAGAGAGAGAGAGAGAGAGAGAGAAAGAGAGAAGGGGGGGGGGGGTCACATTGACTCACTCATGGGCCTGTAGGAGTTGTCGAGGGGGAGGTTCCTCTGGTCGATACGGTCGAGACCCCAGGAGGCGACGGCCTGAGAGCGGACGATTCCGTCCTCCTCAACGTGCACGACTCCCTCAAAGCGGCGGATCTAGACGGAAGAAGAAACGAGCACGCTGACGACTCAACAAGAAGATAACGGGCTTGTTTCATTAAACTACATGACTTTGTATAACAACTATCAATCAGGAATTCGGACAGATATTATCCGTTCTGCATGGTGTTCTATAAAGTCTGATATGCTATCCAGAAGTCTGCTCTCACTTCGGAGTGTGATATTAATCAAACAACATTGTCATGATTGTTAAACGAATATAATTAACTCCAAATAATACAGAAGATGATCAATGTAATTTCAAATTTATAAGGTTTCGCTTGTGTGATGCATGTGGAAGCATCGGTCCACCTTCTTCTTTTGTTATGTTCCTTATCAGTTGATCTACGCTGCTTTTTGGATAACAGCATTTGCTTGTGGAAGCTATGTTCATTTTTCTCTGTACTATTGTGTTATTTGTATACAGGGCCTCCAGGGAAAACAGTGCCAAGCTCACTGATAGGGCTACCCTGTTTAAAAAAGACTTAATAAATAAATAATAAAAACAAAACCTCCTCAATCTAAATTTCCAAGATAAAAGGTTCCCAATTTCGTTATTCAGTTTCCTTATCTACCTCTTGAAATAAATCAGGACATTTTAAACGAGTTTTACTCACGAACTCAACAGCATCCCCGCTGAGCTCCAGGGAGAGGGTCTTCATGTTCTTGAAGGTCTTGAGGATGTTGGCCAACTTGAAGCGACGGGTAGAGAAGGCGGAGGCGAGACGGGCTCCGAACTCACCCATGTCGACGCTATCCTGTATCGCACACAGAGGAAGGAACAAATGTCCACTAAATATGCATCTTCTAAAGCCCCCAAAATCTTGTTTAGCAATTTTATATGAACCTAAAGTTTACAGCCAACATGGTCAATGACCAACTTGTTATAGTGATACACATACAACTACTGAAATAAATGAGCTTTCGTAGAATTTCCCTTTATCTTGAAAAAAATTACCATGATATAACATAATCATAATTATTAGAGAATATGGTAGTATGACATGGGAACGAACGGCACAAGGTAGATCAAAATGGAAAAATGATGAGGAGGCCTTCCTTCAGCAGTGGAGAGAAATAGGCTAGAGATGGAGATAGATAGAACATAATCATTGTCATCAGTATCTAGTATCACTGATAGCATCCTAATCAATCATATTACGCAGTATTAATAGGAGTAGTCATTATAGTATTGATCATAGTGGTAGCAGGATAAGACTAAGGTACTACTTTAAGAAAAGAATACGGGCTTTGTTCTGGCGTCCATCTCGATCTATTGACAGTTAATAACTCGTCATTTAAATCAACACTGGCTTTTCAGAGCCAATTTCAATGATATTTTATAGGGAACAGACATGAGTATATGAATCTTTCCTTACGTCGACCATGACGAGGTACTTGTCCTGGATCTTCTCCTTGACTTGATGGAGAGGGGCGATCATGCCGCAGGCGGCAGCCACAAGGGCGACGAACACGCAAACAGTCAGACCGCGCATTTTCTGCCAAGGAGGATAAAATACAGACAGATTCTATCATGAAAATTACGACAAACCTGAGATTATGGATCAATCTCTATGAATTATAACATATCTCAATAGGAAAGTAATAAATATTTGCAATTTCGTCGCTTGCAACATAGGGCAAATCAAGGGTTCAAGAGTGTATGCTAAAATATAGTAAACAGGTAAAAGAGGAGTAACAGTGATAAAAATCCTCCTCATTTTAATGCAAGGTTTTGGGTTGCTTTTGATCAAGTGCTGCTATAGACCTACTGCACAATGATATGCTAGTATCATAATTCAGTAATCATTGTTATAGGTTTACAGGAAACATATCATATCTTTCCAAATGTTAGGTAAGTCGGAGAGACCAAGTATAGCTACAGATCATACTCACGGTAGGTGATGTGTTGTCTCAAGATCCGGTGAATCTGGAACCAATGAAGTTGTCCACCAATTCTGCTCAATTTATAGCCCGACATCCCTCGAACGGTCAGCATTTTGGCCATATGTTGAAGCCTTGAAGGACATAATCATCGTCATCACTATTGTTTTGAAGATTATAGCGATGTTTACATTACGATAAGCATTGAGGGAAGTGAACGGACGTCACATGATTAGGCATCGGCCTCAAGTGATGGGGTTTAAGTCGGGTACATTATCATTATTTGACCCACATTTTATTCATCTTAATATGTTGTCGAGTTAATCAATGAACATACGCCACAAAAAATCTCACAATTATTCCGAGGGATGCATGTTCAGTCAACTCACTCATCATCATATTGATTCCGTTCATCCCATACGAATATATGAACATTAAGATGTGTATATTTAAATGTAAGCAATTATACATATACAACAGCTTTGGCAACTCTTTTATTTAAATATTTTGTGAAAGAAACGGATGAAGAGAACAATATAAATATATACATTGATATATATTATACACATCTTAATGTATCTTAAGTGTATCCATACTTCTTGCTTTAATATCTATTCTTTTCCTCACTTCCGCGAATGTTTCTCGCGAATGAACCAAGTCATTAACGTTTTTAGTAATAAAATGATATTACGCCTACCTTATATTTAAAATTATGTTTTTATGTACATGAATCATACGTATGGCGCTGATGTGTGTGGATATTTATTATATTCATATATTTATGCCCTATTTTTGTTAATTTTCCCGCTAGCCAATAATGGGTTCATTATGTGATATTTTGTTTTATATCTAACGATTATTGTAATCTGTTTCAACATTATTGTACATCATGTACATTGTGCAACTCGTGTCACATTCTATGTTTACACGTGTGTAGCAATGTAAAACTGACTACAGTTAACCTTATTATGATGGTAAAAACACACCTGTCGTTTGACCATGCTGACCTTATCTTCAGACTGTCCATTGTATATCATAAGCAGATTAAAGGGTATTTTTGTCCCACAGAAACATATTTATGACACATTCAATAAAGGGTCTTCAGCCTAGACAAGGACATAGATAACATGAATCTATAATCATGATAATCCTCTTACTTTTGACGTCGTTTCATTTTGAGAGCACGTGGCGCAAACTAGTTTTCTGACGATGGTGTCTGATATGTACATGATGGATGTAAAGGCCAAACGAACGATTTTACCATGCTGTTGCAGTCGTAAGGGCCTACGTCTCGAAATGTGACGTCACAAACGGACCTAGTCCTGTCCTGCGATTTAGCCAGTCGCAGAGTCGCACGACTGATCGGATCGTGTCGTTTGCCGGGGCATCGAGGTTATGACTTGATGGGCTTTTTCGAGGTTGAGGCATGCAATTATAGTTGTTTAAAAGACAACTGAATACCCTAACTCCTTCTACGTATGTTGTATTTCGTTCAACATCTAAATCATACCATATAACCCTAACCCTAGACCAGATAATTACAGACACTACAAAATGTATATAGACACTCATTTGCAAGTGAGTATACTGCAAGACCAAACTGGCTTAAGTATTGTTCGGAAGTGTTTTATCCACACCACTGCGGTGTTTGCAATGTCAGCATCTAGTCAATGCGGGACCCTGCTGACGTCCCCCCCCCCCCCCCCTCCTTATGAAGATCGCAACCCTTTGTTGAAATAATGTTTCTAAAAATGCACGACAATCTACTAATAATGCGAAGACCAGTCTAAGTACATAGAGAATAAGATAATGGCACGCGAAATCTGTGTATTTTGACCATATTAATGATAACTAGAATTGCGAAACCTGCCTTCCTCAGCTGCAAATGTCTCAAAAGATAATGTGACGTACAATTTGCAATAATTTTGACAACGACTACAACATGTACAATACACTTTAAGATATGCAATGAAATGTCACATAATTAGGTCCATATCGTGCATTGGCTAGTGGCGAAATGGAAATTGGAAGAAAAAATAATAAACATGTACACACAGCCGTACCCACGGTACAGTACCATACACATGATGAATGAACAATTAAATGAGGTGACTGGGCACTGGATAGGTTCGTGGTAAAAAGAAATAAAAATCCCAGTTCATGCATGTGACTTGGTTATGCAAGCGTTACACCAGGGAGGTGTAAGGGGTACCTCCCTGTTTACACCTGATGTGGAACTACGTTAATCAGTGAGTGACAGTACGCGTATGTTTAAATGTATGTGTACTTTGTGTATGTTATAATGTATGTGTAGTTTGTGTACCATAATCCGTGGGTGTGAAAGGATGTAGAAGCATCTATCCCCCCCCCCCCCCCGATTCTCCCACCATTAACATTAATGCTGTCTACCCAGGAAGGTTATCTAAGATAAACATATCATATAACAAACTATAATCTTAATATCTTGATGACGATAAGTATGTCCTTCAAGGTTTCAACAAATGGAAAAATCGCTGACCGTTCGAAATATTTTGGCTTATAAATTGAGCAGAATTGGTGGGCAACTTCATTGGTTCCAGATTCACCTGATCTTGAGACAACACATCACCTACCGTGAGTATGATCTGTATAGCTGTACTTGGTTTTTCCGAATTACCTAATATTTGGAAAGATATGATATGTTTCCTATGAACCTATAACAATGATTACTGAATTATCATACGAGCATATCATTGTGCAGTAGGTCTATAGCAGCACTTGATCAAAAGCAACCCAAAACCTTGCATTAAAATGAGGAGTATATTCATGAGGATTTTTTATCACTGTTACTCCTCTTTTACTATATTTTACCATAACACTCTTGAACCTTTGATTTGCCTTATGTTGCAATGGACGAAATTGCAAATATTTATTACTATCCTATTGAGATGTCTTATAATTTATAAAGATCGATCCATAATCTCATCTTTGTCGTCATTTTCATGATAGAATCTGTCTGTATTTTATCCTCCTTGGCAGAAAATGCGCGGTCTGACTGTTTGCGTGTTCGTCGCCCTTGTGGCTGCCGCCTGCGGCATGATCGCCCCTCTCCAGCAAGTCAAGGAGAAGATCCAGGACAAGTACCTCGTCATGGTCGACGTAAGAAACAAGCACATTTTCATCTTCTGTTCGCTGTAAAATCCCTTTTAAATTGGCTCTTCAAATCGCGTCTCGATTTGAATGGCAGGTTATGAATTTATATAATAGATCTTTCAAAACTTCTTGATATACGCCAAAAACAATCCCTTATTATTTTCTCAACGTACTTCGGTCACTTTTCTGCTACCATCATCGTCTCTATCACAACTGCTACTAGCACTGATATTACTACTACTACTATTTCTATTACTTTATAATATTACTTCATAATAATGTAATGATAATGATGGAAATGATAATACTGATGACGATGATTTTGCTATACAGGTACATGTATATTATTTTCGAGTAGCGTATTGGTGATATATGCAATGTATAAACGTGATAGGAAATGTTTACGAAATCCCACGTATTCGCAAAATTTAGCTTTATAACATGCCTCGTTGGCTAAGAACATATGTTTGAAATAAAATTGGTTAACAAGATTTTTGGGGCTTCAAAATGTACTTATCAAACTTCCATTTGTTCCGTCCTCGACGTGCGATACAGGATAGCGTCGACATGGGTGAGTTCGGAGCCCGTCTCACCTCCGCCTTCTCTACCCGTCGCTTCAAGTTGGCCAACATCCTCAAGACCTTCAAGAACATGAAGACCCTCTCCCTCGAGCTCAGCGAGGATGCTGTCGAGTTCGTGAGTAAAGATCTTTTAAAATGTCACAATTTATCAGAAAGCGAGATTTAAAAAAAAAACACTGGATATTGAAATTGGGAATCTTTAAATTTGGAAATTTAGAGAATTGTAATCAAAAAGATCACCTTCGGAGTTAAATTGTTTGATTAATGTCATCCTTCGAAGTGAAGGCACACAAATTTCAAGTATGTCAGACCATGCATGTCAGAGTACCATGCACGACGGATGATTTCTATAGGAGCATCTTGTTGATATCTATCGTAGTTTATTGAAACATGAGCCCGTTAACTTCTTGTAAAATCGTCACCTCGTTCGTTCTGTTGTTCGTCTAGATCCGCCGCTTTGAGGGAGTCGTGCACGTTGAGGAGGACGGAATCGTCCGCTCTCAGGCCGTCGCCTCCTGGGGTCTCGACCGTATCGACCAGAGGAACCTCCCCCTCGACAACTCCTACAGGCCCATGAGTGAGTCAATGTGACCCCCCCTTCTCTCTCTCTCTCTCTCTCTCTCTCTCTCTCTCTCTCTCTCTTTCTCTCTCTCTCTCTCTCTCTCTCTCTTCGTATGTTTGTATATATCTGTCTCTCCTCTTTCACCTTCTACTTTATACAACGCTATTCCTCCATCTGTCCATGTCCGCGTTGTTCTGTGTGCTATTCAGTCTGTTGTTGTACATCATGCACGTGGTAGTGCACTGAGACTGTCAAATCATGATTCTACATTATTATTCATTATTTTACATCCAAAGTTTATGAGCTCTTCATCGGGAGACGCTGTTATAAAAAGATCCCCATTATGAATGCAGCTCCATTGGTAAATAACTGTGTAAACGTAACTACACCATAATAACCTCAAACACTAACTCTCGATACTTGTCTGACAGACAACGGTGATGGCGTCCACGTGTACGTGATCGACACCGGTGTGTGGCCCACCCACAACGAGTTCGGAAACCGTGCCGTCGCTGCCTACGATGCCGTCGGAGGCAACAATGTAAGTTGTGGTCATCCTAAATCATTCGAATCCTCCTACATCCTGTATTAACATCTCATAATACTGTGACATTTTTTTTCATAGCTAATTAAGCAATATTACACAATTGGTGCTCTATTAAACAAACATATATCTAAATCCAAAAGCCAGACAGTCATATTTTTCTTCAACAACAATCAACAACAACATAAAACGCAAGAGGCGTCATCTGAACTGAACAGGTTGACAAACATTGTATTGTTGATACGAGAACGAAAGCTTGCAGACAGCAAGAAACTAAACAACAAAGGTAAAATTAGTTGTATGTTAAAGTAATTCTTATATTCTGTATAATCATGATAATTATCGTTGTTCCACAAGTCCCGACATTTCCCCAAAAGGTAGCCTGTCATACATATCGGTTTTGATTGTATGGCAATAATGGGAGTACACATTAACGAGAGTATGAAAAAAGCCACTTGTCATCTTTTGGTATCTCCATCTCCGCAGGGAATCGACTGCAACGGACACGGAACCCACTGCGCAGGTACCGTCGGCGGAACCAACTACGGAGTCGCCAAGAATGCCTACATCTACGGAATCCGCGTCCTCGGATGTCTCGGATCTGGCTCCAACTCCGGCATCATTGACGGTGAGAAACGGACCCTTTCTTTCAGATATCAAATTAGCTTTAGCTAGTCACTTCTGTTGATCGACACATCGCTGAGATGTTCAAAGTGTTTCGTTGTGCTTTCAGCAAATTATATTTGCGATTGTAAACGATTATAATAATCAAACTAGATATGAGGAAGGTTTTCGGGAAGCGCTTCCCCTGTAATGTAATGACATCATTGATTAAAAAAATGAATAAATAAAAAACAATTCTCGTCCTTTTTTGTGAGTGCAAATTCAAGAAAAAGCTATGACTTAATACCTGGCATTAGATGCCTACACTTTTCAGACCGCAAACAGGAAATCGGTGACAGAGAATATTAAGGTGTCAAAATTCCTTTTGAAGATAATATCTAAGTCCTCATTGCGCCCGAGAAAGAGGTTTCCAACGGAATTCGTGTGAATTATTGGAACAAATGTGAAATTTGCTCCTAAAGAGTTAATCAAAGCCGTATTTTCTTAACCCATGCAGGTATGGACTGGGTTGTGTCCAACGGCCAGAGGCCCGGAGTCGTCTCCATGTCTCTCGGTGGCGGAGCCTCCACCACCACCGACGCCGGAGTCAGGCGCATGTACGACGCTGGCTTCACCGTCTCCGTTGCCGCCGGTAACAGCGACGAGGACGCATGCGGCACCTCCCCCGCCAGGTCCGGATATGTAAGTACTCGCTTGGGTTTGGTCTCTGGATTTATCTGTAATGCTCCGGCAAAACTATAATGACTATCGTACAACTTTGCTCAAGTAAGCACTAGATTGGATATGCACGCTTTGGAAAATATCTGAAGCGTATTTTGTCCAGAATTTTGGATTCGGCGTATGTTAAAAGATAGAGGATAATTCATTTGACCAGAAAGCCTGGCACTCTTTTACTTCAAAATGCAACAGAACAATTCAGTCTGAATCCCCCACTTCCACTGTCTGTCTTTCTCTCTCTCCCTCTCTCTCTCTCTCTTGCTCAACGCCCCACCCCTGCTCTTCAATGCCCTATTTTTCTGCTTTGAAATTCCATTTCAATAACCGAAAAATATACATAATTTTTGACAATGATGTCATTTTGATACAAATGCATCGAGCACACATAAATGTTAATTGTCTAACGCTGTTCTACTGTGTTTAGGCTCTGACCGTTGGAGCCACCGATGACACCGATGCCCGTGCCTACTTCTCCAACTACGGCTCTTGCCTCAACATCTTCGGACCGGGAGTCGACATCACTTCCGCCTGGAAGGGCTCTGACAGCGCCACCAGCACCATCAGCGGTACCTCCATGGCCTGCCCCCACGTCTCCGGTAAATACAAACACAAACAGTTACATAGTTCATTACCACTTATGTTTCCATGGTATTCATGACTTACACCAAACCATGGAACCACCCGTTGGTACATGAAAAAAATGTTTTTCAAAAATATTAATAACAGGGCATATTAACATGCTTCGGAGGTGGAAGCGAAAACGCATGAAAGCCAAAAGAGCCAGAAAGTGGCATAGCTTGTATTTAGGAGGGCCTGTATGCTGTTTGTATCTCGTTAATCATGTGATATTTCTTGTCATCCGAAATTTTCGTAAGTTTGGCGATATCTTAAAATTACAATGTTGTTCTAAGCCATGTTTATGATATAAACAAATAACGATGGTGAGATAAATGGCGTAATGGTAATCATATTCGTTTTTTGTGTCTTCCATCTCGTAGGCGTTGCCGCTCTCGTGCTCGCTTCCAGCCCCAACATGAGCCCGTCCTCCGTCTACTCCACCATCCTGAACCAGGCCACCAGCGGTAAGGTCACCAACCGTGGCTGGCTCTCACCTAACCTCCTCCTCTACACCAACTAAGCTCAAGGAGCGCAACCTACAAACCACAAATGACTCATGATTATAACAATTCAACGATTTTAATTATTCTGATGAGATATTTATTGATTCAATGATTCCAGTTCAAAAATACAGATGAAGTGAAAATGAAAGCCCAATGTCGCTGCTTTGTTATTCTATTGTTTCCCGCTGATTTCAAAAACATCATAAACTTTATTATTGTTTCTTGGAGTGATTTCATGAATTCCAAGTTGTCATGTGAATTAATTTCACAACTAAATTTTTTACCGAAGAGTTAATGAGTTAATTCTACGAGAGTACGCTCTAAGAATTCCCTGGTGAATCTTCATAATAGAAAAAGGGAATAGATCGAAGTATGAAGGAAGTTGAAGATGGAGGAAGAGAGAAAAAGGAATGATAAAACGAAGGAAGAAAGATATAAAATGGGCCAGTGAAAAATCAATCAAAACAGAGAAGAGATGAGTGTGAGAAGGAGAGAAAGAGAAATGTGATTTGCTATTT
The DNA here is from genome assembly GCA_963669155.1 of Arbacia lixula. NCBI lineage: Eukaryota > Metazoa > Echinodermata > Echinoidea > Arbacioida > Arbaciidae > Arbacia > Arbacia lixula. The sequence continues at coordinate 4,025,437 of OZ022580.1, read as the reverse complement.
TGATTAGATTGGTTAGAAAGAGCGCATTGAAAGACGGGTGGACAGAAGAAAAATAAAATAGGGATTGACGAAACCAGAGAGGAAGACATTCAATGAAAATAACGAGAGATACTGATCAAGGAACGAGACAGAACGAGAAAAGAAAGGGAGTGGTAAAATTGAGATCAATTAACTAACGCGAAGTTATGGTGATGGTTATGGGTTGAGTAGATGGGGGTGAGAATGTATTGACACGGAGCTGACTCTCTCTCTCTCTCTCTCTCTCTCTCTCTCTCTTTCTCTCTCTCAGTTTCGTTCACTTTTCACTCGTCTCCCTTTTCCCTTCACCCTCTGTTTTTCCCGTCCTCTCCCTGTATCAAATATCTTTCAATCTCTTACATTATCGTGGCGAGACATAATGTAGTTTCCATGGATTGGGCTGGTGGGATGTGACAGCGTAGACGGTATAACGCCCTTCACATCTGACTCTCTCTTTTAATTCCCTCATCCTCTTTTCTACCTTAATTTCGCTTAAACTTTTTTTTATCCCTTTAAATTGTACCGCAGGGCAAAATGGTAGATTTCATGGGTAGGGTGGGTGTTATGGGTAGCACCCCAGGCTTTGATTACGAGCCCTGGCTTACTTTGACATATATGATACCCAATATCTTCAGTCCTGGACAAAACAGCTATGGATTAACCATCGGGCTTACAGACTTTTAACAATTTACTAGAACTACAAATTCTCCAGGTCAGACCGTACAGGTCGATATTCCATCCCATAGAAGCCAGTAGAAACCAGTAGAGACCGTCTATTGCATGGTATCTACTTCTGAAACCAATAGCGTCTAGGCCTACTATATAGTCTTAAGAAGAACTGCAAAATCAAACCAGTAGAAACCAATGTAAACTAGTGAGATCAAATGGTTTGAAATAGAGTGTAAACAATACAATGTCAAGCCAGTAGAAATCAGTGGATTGTACTCGTATTTTGCGACTGGAAATCATTTCACTTTCCATATTTAAACCACTAGAAAATTTATTTCCAGTAAAAAAAAAAAAACAGTAGACATTCTAATGTTTTGTTCTCTACTGGTTTCTACTGTTTTTTTTTTTCTTCCTGGGCAGGAAGGCATAGCTTTAATTCAGAATATCCTTGATGAAAATCTGTTATTTATGTGCCAGAATATAGGCTAAAATATATCATTTTTGGATTTCCGTGCAACATTCCGCGGGTCGATCGCGCCAAATAACGGTACAGTATTTTGTTCAGTATAGGCACGCAGGTCTATGTATTGAACAATGTATCTCAAAACATTTCCGATTAATGGATGGCCGAATGTGTAGACATGTACATATATTTATATCATCTTTACACAAATCTAAAATTCAAAATTTGACGTTTCACGAATGGAATACCACAGGTTGAATGGAATTCATTTCCGAATGCTGCTTGAATAATGTTTATTGTACACGGCGCGCCTGTTGAAAATCTGGTCCTGCGCAGTTCAATCTGCGCAGAGACCGAATTCCGTCTCCTAACGACAAGTGACGCCTGTTAACGCTGCACATCGTGTATGTATTGCGTGCACGTATTGACACCGGTATATAGCGCGCGGGCTTGGACATTGGCTTCTGGTAAAACATACCGTAAGCTGCGGTAGCTCGTTCGCTCCGTCGGCCGTGCGTGCAGCGAGCGATAACTGCTGCTACATCGCTGCATCAATTACATGTACACCCGTGTATTATGTTACATAGATACATGTACTTCAAGGTCTTCGCTCAACTCACTTCGACATGAACAGCGGTATCTCAGCAAAAATAACAAGACTTCACTACGTGGTTCCGTGAAGAGAAAGCTAGATCGTTTCTGAAGCCAATAATCAAGGGTCAAACAGCAACACGGTGGAAGAAACATAATATCAACCGGGTAAGTTAGATCGATGTCGACACTCGACAGAGTGCAGCTCCACTCCAGGCAGATTCAGTGAGTGACGCTAGCCTATACTCACACATAGTGCTAGATCTATGTCAATATACAGCAAGTATATTACACATGTAGCAGGTATGGACAAAACCATAGAGCTATGTATCTAGAGCTACATTATTCATTAATAGCTCTATGTTGGTCAAAACACAATGTTCCTCTTGAATGAATCTTGGACAAGCAACTGTTCCCTCCAGAATGTAGGTGACTTGGATGTTAAGTGATAATGACTATTTAGTTTCTTTAGTTATGTAGATTACGATGTATTATGATTTTTCACACTTCAATGCACATGATTCTCTAGAGCAGCTTGCTCACATACCACTGCTAGAGGCCTTGAATTTGCTGTAGGCGTGAGCTAATGATGTAACACAGCGAATTAGGACTATATCATATGCATTAAATGACCGAAATAATCAATTAAGTTTGCTCGGAGATGTGGTTATTTTTGTGCATGAATTTTAAGAAAGACTCTTCCGTGGATTGGGGGAGTCCTTCCTTTGGGACTCGATCCCAGCACCATATGAATCACTTGAAACTAACATCTCTGGTATCCATGTGAAATTTGGGAAGACTTTTAGAAGTGATTGAGCATATATGTAGTATGTTGCCTGTCTACATTTTCACAAAATATAGTTTCTTCAATTTCCCTTTTCCAGACTTGCTGATACTGAGAGCATTGAGCTGAAACCCCCTTTTTTTTTAGATGACTCCCTGTGACAGCATCAAAATGCATCTGGACATACATGTACTGGGTACTATAGGATAAGGAAAAAAACATTCATGAAGACAAGCTTGACATGAAGACAGGACCAGAGAGCAGGTCCCATCATGTAGATTCTCGTTGGATTCCTGGATTTATCTCGGCAATGGAAGGCAGCTGAGAGTATAGTGAGGCACACATTAGTGTGAACGACCTTGACTCCATTGTACAGCAGCATGATGCCATCATAACAACGTCACCATATACCGATACCTCATGTAGATTCTTGGAATCTTGTAACCTGGATTTACCTCAGCAATGGATGGAAGCTGAGAGTTTATGACAGCGAGGCACACGTCACTGTGAACTGTTACATTACCAAGCCTTTAAAAACCCCTTCAGCTTAAACTACACATTTTCATGCCAATGGTAATGAGAGAGTTAACTCATACAGAAGCACGATGTCATCACCCATGACATTCTGTACCTGGTGCCATGGCAGGAACATTGCCTTTGAACCGGAGTCGGCGAAGCAGCGGGCAGCGTCGGCGGTAGCGACACGAACCCGTGGCTTCAGCCATGGCATCGTCTTCAGTGAGGACCCCGTGTCCGTCGGGGAGAAGGTCTGCGTGGAGATCCGGGAGGTGGACGGGGAGTGGACGGGCGCCATCCGCTACGGGTTCACCAACACTGCCCCCGGGACCGTCCCCACGGACCAGCTCCCTGCCTTCTCCATGCCGAACCTCTCCTCTCAACCCAGCTACTGGGCGAGGGCGCTCAACCCACGCCACAACGTGCCGGGGTTCATCCTCTCATTCTTCATCACCAAGGATGGAGAGGTCTACTCCTTTGTGAACAATGAGGCCGTGTCATGTGACCGCGTCAAGACGGAGGACATCGACGTCAGCAAACCTATCTGGGTTCTCTTGGATGTCTTTGGCAGGACAAGAAGCATAGCACTCAAGAAAGGTGTGATTGTTTGTCCTCTTTATCAAATGCTCTGACATGGATTTCTGTAAGAATCTTGCATCCCAAGATAATTACTTTCTAAGAAGAGTGTTTCATATTTTTTTTTATTTGCTCTTGACATGAATTTCATTATTTAAAAGGAGTTTCCATTGAAGATAATCAAATTCAATTGTTTTTAAAGGGTTCTGTTTCAGTTGCTGTGACATCAATTAATGTATGAATCTTTCATCTAAAGATAAGCACATGAAAGTAATGTGTTTTTGAATAATTATTCAGCTTCTTTTTCAGTTGCTCTGACTTGAATTAATGTAAGAATCTTTCATCAAGAAAATCACACTCTTATGAAAAGGGTTTTTGAGTGCTTTCTATTTCAATTCCTCTGACATGAATTTCTGTACGATCTTTCATCTGAAAATTATCACATTCTAAGCCAAGATCACACTGTGAGAATGCTCGAGTATATACAGTCAATTTAACAAAACACATTATAAGCATGATCCATAATCCATAAAAGTATATCTGATCACACGTCTGTTATGAAGATGAAGCTAATGATCACTCGTGTGGTGATTTCTATAATTGTAATTCTATCAGCTCAAGACGGCACCCCAGCTGAGATCCTGGCCCGTGGGCCTGATGCTATGTCAGCCTTCAGGCAAGCTGCTACCAATGGGACCAAGCCAGTCTTCAGGACCAGGCTAATGTTGATAGGCCAGAATGGGGTGGGCAAGACCAGCCTCAGAAAGGCTCTCCTGGGCCAAAAGTAAGTTAGGATCTGGAGGGCATTTCATGAAAGTTGTCAGTACTGGCAAGTTGTCTTTCTCCGACAGTTACCATAGTAACAGTCAGAGACTAGTGCCTCTCAGCCAATCAAAACCGAGGATTTCACCAAAATTTTTGGCACTGACCGCTTAGTCCGTGCTGACAACTTTCATGAAATTCCCTCCAGAAGGACATAAAAATTAAAAAAAAAAGAGGTCAAGGACAAAGACAATGACATGGAAAAAAGACAAGGAAATGGGAAAAAGAGAGCAATCACAATGTCAAGGTCAGTGACAAGGATAGTGACAAGGACAATGATGTGGACAATGACAATGCTTGGGACAACAGTAGCAAGGACGCTGAAAAATGATGAGGACAATTGTAACAACAACAATCATAACAACAACAACAAGCATAGCTTGAATTTAAGAGAGAATTATAGATACAGATAAACACCTTCTGTTTTGCATGGTAGTGGATGGATATTTAAAATGCAGCTTACAAAGGATTATGCTCTTAAAGTAGGAATATGGCTAATTTGCTCAATTTGTAACTATAGAGGTGTACATTATATCCAAGTTTGAATATTTTCACTGAGGATTTATTATTCCCTTACAATGGATGAGTAATCTCCATCAAAATGTGAATGTTTTAGTTGTGGATAAGATATTTCAGCCTATTTAACACCCTTACGTCCCATAGGTGATAAACTGTGTTGTAATTTACATGGGGCTGTTACTGTTTGGTACTGAGATGGTTTAATGCTTTGTTTCAATTTCTTATCTTTCCAGATTTGATCCTGCCGAAGCTAGCACAGACGGCATTGACACAACATACTCCTGTGAGATCAGCTCCCAGAATTCAACGGGATGGAAAGAATCCCAGAGTGACACACATGAGAAATCAACAAAGTCCTTTGGTAAGTTTGCTTTTACTTGTCACTAGTTGCTTAGCCAATTTGAGAGAAATTTAGCCAATTTGAAAGATACGTCCCAGTAGACTGCTTCATGCTTGAGGGCCATTAGCGTCCAATGCTCTGTAGGTGAAGAATTTTGCTTGGATTTGAAGCTTTCCAAAAAAAGGATGTGCAGAAGAATTTGGGGAAAGATACTTAGTGTAGATCCTTGAACAGTTTTAAGATGGAATATTTATAATGCATTCATAAAGATTTAATCAAGGGATATTGTTAAAATCAGCAAAGCAGGCTCTAAACATGATGTTAGTTTGCACGAATAAAGTGTTGATTTAACAATTATATGTATCATGTTCCAGAAATTGCTCAAATAGGGTATGAATAAATTGCAAATACCTTATTGGGTGCAATTAAATCAAACCAGACCCCTTCGGTTACTGCAGTTCAATGGCAAATTTTGGCATCCTATCTGGACCAGGGCTCACAAAGCCCCCAATCGTGAGCAATGGGTTAAAGATTGTCAGTCCCTTTTGCAAGCTTAAAATTTGAAATCGTCTATCACGATCGTAAATTGAAGAGAGTGTGATTCAAGACCATTTCTAAGAATATAGCATGTTGAAGCTTTCTGTGTATGTACAAATTTCAGCCGTTAAATTTCAAACCGACTTTTTTCGTACTACGAAAAAAGTATTAGTCTTTGTTACAGTATCTATGTGGTTATTATGCATGTGTGAAATCCTAATTTTATGAGTAATTACCAAACTTTGGAGATGATTCCTTCTATAGAACATTTTTTTTTCATAATGCGTTTTATAATTTAATAAACAGATTTATCAATAAAGCAGATATTTCAACACGAACTGCTAAGAGCCTGAGGTAAAGACTATTAATCAGACGTTGTTTACGTGCATTATTTGAATTTTACACAACGTATCAGTTTCAAATTATGAATATACAGCTTGCTAACACTTCTCTATGTCTTGTCAATGTTTCGATGGTTTTGTGATGTTCTGAAAAAGGGACGGGCTGTCTTTAAACATTCTAGCTGTTATCTTCTGAATCAATCAGACGAGTCATCTAGCCTGCAGGAGACGTACAGCCACGCCCTGGCGCTGAACATCGCCCGGGTGCTGTGGAAGAAGAAGAGGAAGACCCAGAAGGGCGAGGTCACTCCCGACCTGGAGGTCTCGTCTCATAGCAAGGAGGATTCCAAGGACGACGTCTGGATGACCAGCGCCACTGACACCAGCAGCGACGGCGTCAGCCAAGGCGAACCGGTGAGGGCACCAGACCAAGCTATATCCCTGTTCAATGATAGGTTTAAAAGCTCATGTATTTGTGAGAAAGAGAGCGACAGACAGATCAGAGAGAAATCAAACTAGAACATCTAATGACTCAGGGTTATTTCCCTCTGTCTCGATCGATACGTGTGTTAGATAGACGCAATATAGATGATGGGATATTTGTTTTGCTGTTAGTAATAATATTGATTAATTGATTAGGTTTGACTGTAGTTTACATTGGAAATTCGTACAAATTAACAATGAATCCTTTGTGCCATTCTTGCTGGTGCGACTAGTATGTCAGCACCTGTTGAGTGAGAAGGAGCAGCCGGTTGACGTGGCACGGTCAGAGAGTGGTCTTTACAGACATATTTGACTGTAGTTTAAGTATGAAATTTGGTTCCAGAATAATGATGAAACCTTTGTGCCATCATTTCTGGTGCTATGTCAGGACCCGTTGAGTGAGAGGGAGCAGCTGGACGACCTTGCGCGGTCCTTGGATGAGGGCACCTTCAGCCTGGTGACATCCTTGGTGGAGAAGCTACTCATCGAGGCAGATGAAGGCAATACTGAGATCCTTGAGGACAAGGACTCACAGCACCAAACAACCAACATCAAACTCAGTATATGGGACTTTGCTGGACAACCCATGTACCACACTACCCATCAGGTGAGTTTACAAACATCAAGATCAGTATATGGGATAGCACAGTCATTACACATTATATTGGTCTACCTTTCTTTTTGCTTCAAACATGAAACTCAGTTTATGGGTCAGCACATTACAATTGCACTTGCATGTGTACCTTTAATATTGCTACAAAAACATCAAACTTAACACATGGGACATGTAGCACATTACCCATTATACTGGTCTACATTTATTGTAGCTACAAACATCAAACTCAATACATGGTCCAGCACATTCATCATATTGGTCTATTTCTATTGTAGTTACAATCATCAAACTCAGTATATGAACAATACATCTTTAAACACCTTCCATCAGCTAATTCTGCTAACATTAGACTTGGTAAGAGCTTCAACCTAAGGCTTATTTGCCTCAGAAGTATAAGCTGCTTTTTGTCATACATATAAGCCTATTCATAACATCTTAGTATTTGTATGAATTAAAACTTTAAATACAAATATTGCAATTGGGTATTTCTTTTTTTGTTGTATCCTCTCAAGTGTGTAACATAGGTGCTGTGCAAATATAGTCAATACTAGTAGTTAGTAAATGTAACTTGAAGAATTGTTTAGTTCTTGTGTATTTCAGTATTTATTATTATTGTTGTTTGAAAACAATTATGTACCTCAATAATTTGAGCTGTCTTATTGAAATCCCACAATCTTTGTCATGTTTGCCCCTCAGATCTTTCTTTCATCTAGGGCATTGTATATAGTAGTCTTCAATCTAACGCACGACCTGGATGCGAAAGCAGACAGATGGACGAACGGAGACAAAGAATCAGTGAGTGTAAACAAAGACAGGAAGGATTACTGGTATGGTATTCTGTACATGCTATTCCTGCAATGTTGTATGCCTTAAGATGCCACAAATGGCATCCTCAGGGCAGCATTCTGAAATGCTGACTTAAGAGAAATTTTGAAGTGAGTTTATGTTTTCTCCTTCTGCAAATGGTATTCTAGAATCTCTCCCAGAAATGTCCTCCTTAGATTTCTCCTAACTTTAGTGAAATTTATGCACATAAGAAGGTGAAGATTGATAATCAAGAATGTGTATATCAGAGGAAGTAGACAAATTATTAATGGGAATAGTTAGGAGAGCCAACCCCAGTCCTACGTCTAGATCATAACACACTCACAAAAAAAATGATCAGCAGTCATCTATGTAAGCACTTGTACATCTTTAATATGCACAGTTTATTATCCCCAGATGACCCTTACTGGAATTATGGTATGTAGAATGTAAGAGCCTCCAGTTTCTGTGGAACATACACAAGGTTATGAGTCCTGAACATCTGGTGTATAAGTCATAAATACAAGAAACTCTCTCTCTTAAGGAATTGAACTATTACACTTAATTTTGATCTAAATATGGAAAAACAATTCATACAGAGTAGATAATCACAGAGAAGCAGAGAATCAGAGAAACATCACATAGTTATGGACGGTAAAATTCTATAGCAACACATAAATTCACTTCATGCTATCACACTTACCGTCTCTGAGGCCTCCTTCAACTTCAAATTCAGCAACACTGAAGTTCGTGCAGTTGATTCCAAAACCGACTACACATCCCAAGACTATACCTATTCACTGAAAAGCAAAGTAAACTATACTTTGTGTGATTATTTTCCCCACAGAGTGACTCTAGCAGTGAGGGGGAGCCAACAAACCTTGACTTGCTAGACTTCTGGGTGCGCTGCATCCATGCGCACACGGCAGAGAACAAAACCGGTAGCCATGGCGACTGCAAGGGAGACACCAGGCTGTCTCCGCCCATCTTCATCGTGGGAACTCACAGTGATGGCCTCTCTGCAGACCCTGAGCAACGCCTTAGAGTGGTCAGTTGGTCATCCGTATCATGTTTCAAGTTTATTCACATCTCTTATAAAACCATGGCATTTGATCCATATGTGAAATACAATAGTACCTACATGACAAATTTAAAGCTAAAAACAATCTTTTGTAAGTGTTATCAAGTTGAATGACACAATCCATCTCTTTTCCTTTCACTCTTCCCTTTCCTTTTTTCACACCACAAGTGGGTCAAATATCCAGAAAGAATACAACCCAATGGTGTTACTGTAAGTTTTTACTATATTTATCAAAATACAGTGTTGAACATTACTCGGACTGACGCAAATGACAGGTCAGTAAGGAGGAGAGCCATCAAGGAAATTAACTGTCCATGCAACCCCACAAAGTGGGAAAACATTGATAATGATGATATGCTTAACTATAAATGCATATAATTAATGATACAAATTTGTTTTCATTGATATTTCACAATAAATATTGTCAATTTTGCATGTCTTGCAGGTGAAGGAGAAGTTTGACCGGATCCAACAGAGCTTGGCTGGAAAACCCCACTCTCTACATGTGATACCAACCTTCTATGCAATAGCAAATAACCTTGAGGGGGACGGGGACGGGGACGAACAGGTGAGTCCAGGACGGGGCGGAGCGATGTCATTCCTCAGTCATGTCAGTCTCAGGCTGCGAAAAATTGTGCTTGGGAATATTCATCAAAACTACACCCAAGTGCATACACATAATATGCATGTCTCTTTTGTGAAACATGATGAACTAATGATAGAAAGAGCATGGAAAATGTTAACAATATGATTTAAAGTAATCTGTGCGATCCGTTATTTCACCAGTGCAAGCACGTGAAAGCGATGTGCACGGGTCAACAGGCCTTTCGCAAAGCTTGTACGCACCTCTACTCCCCATCGATATTGACACTTATGCACATTTAATGAATGAGAACTATAGTGAGCTAACAGTTGCACTGTCCGGTCCCGGTTTCTCTCTCTCTCTCCCTCTCTCCCGTCAGCTGGTCTTGCTGCGGAAGCACCTAGCAGACGTGGCGGCCAGCGAGCCCTACATGGGGGAGCACATCCCGCTGCGCTGGCTGCAGCTACAGCAGAGTCTGGCTGACCTAGTGGCCCAGGGAATCAACTACATGTCTCTGGATAATGTAAGTACCATGTGCTCTGTCTAGGCTCATTGAAGGGCATATACTGTTCTGGGAAGGCAAAAAAGCCTTCAAAAGTTAATTGTTAGCAATCTTCTTGCCAGTGGTCTTAAATTAATGTATTGTCCATTTTAGAAGCTTGCTGAAAGTTATTTGCCCTCGATTGATCCACATTTGGAGAAATTAATGATTAATGATTAAAACCTCAAAATGTTCGGCCCAAACATTTTGAGAATTTGTGATTTAATCACTCATTACTCCAAATGTAAATCATTCGAGGCCAAATAACTTTCAGCAAGCTTCTAAAATGGGCATTATATGAATTTAAGACCATCGGCATGAAGATTACCTTCAGAAGGCTTTTGTGCCTTCCCAGTACAGTATATGCCCTTTAACCCATTTATTATGGGAACTGGATATAACCAGTCCCCCCAAAAAGTTAGCAACCTCAGCATATCTTAACCCCACATTATGTACTCTTTCTTGATATTTTTAATGGTGTTGATGTGTGCAATCAGGAGCTCAGTAGTTACGCTACTGTTTATATGAATTACAGTCAGTTACATCATATGCATGCACAATTTAAAAACATTTAGATTGATTATACAGTTTAAATACATACAATCACAGGTTCATATTTGATGCACTTCCTTGCATAAATGTTGTTTAGGAAAGGTTTAAAGGGCATATACTGTACTGGGAAGGCAAAAAAGCCTTAAAAATGTAAATGTTAGGAATCTCCTTACCAATGGTCTTAAATTCATGTATTGTCCATTTTAGAAGCTTTCTGAAAGTTATTTGCCCTCAAATGATCTACATTTGGAGTAATGAGTGATTAAATCACAAATCCTCAAAATGTTCGGCCCGAACATTTTGAGGATTTAATCATTAATCATTAATTACTCCATATCTGGATCATTTGAGGGCATATAACTTTCAGCAAGCTTCTAAAATAGACAATACATGAATTTAAGACCATTGGCAAGAAGATTCCTAACATTTACATTTTGAAGGCTTTTTTGTCTTCCCAGTACAGTATATGCCCTTTAAAGAAACATTGATTGTCTGTCTCGGAAGGAAATCTTCGTACCACAGTACACTCTGCATGCAGTGCGGGCAGTAACACATTATGTAACCATGTCAACACTGTACACATCAATATAACACACATACTCCTCTCAATATGATTTGCCTGTAGGTGAGTGAAGTGCCTGCCGCAGTGGGAGTTGTGTTGGAGGAGGGTCTGCAAACAGTGCTGGTATTCCTCCATGACCTGGGCGTGTTCTCTACATCACCATGACAACACTGTAATCATCAATATAAAATATGTTTATTGTAATTTGATTTGCCCATAGGTGAGTGAGGTGGTGGCCGCAGTGGGGGTCGTGTCAGAAGAAGGCCTTCAGACGGTGCTGGGGTTCCTGCATGACCTTGGCGTGGTGGTGTACTACGGGGGGCGAGGGGGCGCGGCCTCCCCCCTCAAGCATACCGTCATCCTCAACCCCCAGTGGCTTGCGGACCGGTTCTGTCGCGTCATCACGTCCAAGCACAGCGCTGACAAGGTAATGCTACTTGTGTGTGCCATGATATAACTCTGAATATGGGTGTGGTCATTGTAATATGGCATCATACAATCTAGTTTCAATTCAAATTCAATTGTATTTGCCATACATTTTAAAATGAAACATACAGAGAAATAACACAAAATGTATCACAAGGAAAGGGCAAGCAACTTCACAGTGAAAAGTTTAAGTTTTAGTTAAAGTTTAAATGTAGGCCTATAGACTGTTCGCGCTGAGTATAACTTGCGACTCAAGGTATTTCATATGGTGTACCATCGATTTCATGGTTACCATTGCTTGTACTGGTATGTGCTATAGCAAGAACAGGAGCAGCCGAGCAGGAGTACAAAACGTACAGATGACAACCAAACCCATAGTATCAGTGTCTGTCTAAACGTTTGAGTCTTCAAACATTGCAGTCATTCTTTGGATAGAATCCATTCTAGTGCAGACAGACCAGTGTATAATGTTTTCGTGTGCGTTGTGATAGTGTGGCTTGCAGGCATACACCGTTGTCTCTCTACTATGACTTGCAGAGCTAAATCAAGCTGTATACATGTGTGTATCTTTTCACGTCTATGGTGGTCACTGTACTTCATATGTCTTGTAAAATAAATCAAGCTGACCTTGTAAGTGTCTCTCTTTGTCCACAGTGGTCAGCACACCCTGAGGCCTGGACCCTGCTGGCTGGACACGGCATCCTCCAGGACAGCCTGCTGGATGTCATGTGGCCAGACAGCCTCGGACAGAAGGGCGCCCTCGTGGGCTTCATGGAGAAATTTGACCTTGTTTGTGAGAGGAGAGTGCCTGGGCAGGTGAGCAAAGAGATTATGTTTCTGTGAGAAGAATACCGCTCAGAAATGTGAAAAAGAATACAACAGATCTAATGAAATGGTCGCTTGCTAAAATTTAATCTGTGTGAAGTTGTAGCATATAGCGATGTAAAGAAAATGGCTCTTGTACAATGACATCAACCGATACCGAATAAGCTGTTAAATGAATCATTAGAGATGCTAAAAATGCAGATACAAATCAAGCATCCAGGGAAAGCTGTTTATATAAAAAAAACCTCAAGGGAGACAGGAAAAGTGGTCTTTATGAGCAGGTGGTCTGTATGCTGTACAGGTTACTTTCATGCAGGCGTCAATGAGAAACAATTTTCAGTGGAAACCAAAAATGTAGTCCTCTGAGACAGATGGTCTTTCTGTAATCATATACAGTAAGTAGTTACCTCAGTAAGTTTCACTTCATGTTATCATCTGCAGTGGTGACGGTTATTGCATTCACCTGTATTTCGTGATTCAGTTTCAATGGATGGAACGCAATCTGAATCTCTTAGTTGTTGTGACTCGGACAAACCTCGGACAAGCTTTGGGGTTACCATTGGTAATGTATTGTTGAATGACGTGAATGACATTTGCATATATAACGAAAATGGTCTATTGTACTCGTTGGTGACATACAGTGAAGTGAAAGTATTTCTTTCCTCATTCCCATCAGGCATTTGGATCACATGACCTGTCGCTGTCAGTAGGAGAGCGGACCTATTATGTGCCTTCACAGATCCAGCCCTCGACGGACCAAGAGGACCCCATGGCTGAAACCGTCGTACCATTTGCCTTCTACATCACCTTCAATGGTTTCCTGCCGGGTCAGTAGCATGCATTGTCTGAGACCGATCTTGGTTCTTGTACATCACTCTACATAGATACGCTTTAACCCTCTCAGTAACTTGGGTGCATAGAATAGGAATTTATTTCCACACTACTAAATGGACTAATCCAATTTTCACCAATCTTGATACAAAGATGGATAACTACATTTCGTTAAGCTGGCTCGATTGGAAGTCACAGTACATGAAGTAGAGGTTAATGGTCAATGAACTTTGCCAAACTTATTTATTTATAGATTAATTCAGTATTTTTATAAAAGGGTAGCCCCATCAGTGAGGTTGCACTGTTCTCCCTGTAAACCAAAATGGCAACAAAGATCAGCTGATGTAAAAGACAACAAAAGGAGAAGGAGGACTGATATCTAAACTTAGCTAAAAATGGTAAAAATGTTATATTTTTGGCAATTTCTAGAAATTGAGTGGTTCAATTCCAACTTTGAATTAAATTTTGATCCAAACCTATTAATTTTCTGAGCATAGAGAAAATCTTCAATTTCAACCAGATAAAGCTAACAAAGAAGCAGAGGCATTTGCACTAGAATTGAATTGCAAAAGGGCCACTCTGTCTTTCTATGTCGGCATTCACTCTTTGAACAGCTGTGATATGACCAAAGTGATGCATTTCTCATCACTTAACGCAATGTGTGTTCCTCCTGCAGAGAGTCTGTTCCACTCCATCGTGACGCGCGCTGTGCGGTGGAGCCAGATAGAGGGCGACAGAGAGGCAAGACTCTTCTACAGACAGGCAAGGTTCTATGCCAATGTCGAGCATGATGTCGTCTTGGAGATGGCCCCTGCAAGGTTGGCTAGGATCAAGGTAAGAACCTCTGAGTTGATGAGATATGCTTACCCTCAACATCTTTGCACAGTCTAATAAAGAGTTTTGATTGATCTCAGTTCATTTTATTCCATTCATTATAAAGAAAGATATATTCGTCGACAAAGAACATTTCATGATACCACAAAACATGAATCGATATAACAAAATATTAATGAAAACACAAATACAACAAATTGAGGGGGGGGGGGTCAACAAAAAGAGCAGTTAGCCTTATAAACGCTCACCCTAAAAGTAAGGATTAAAGAGAAGTAAGATGTATTGATCTGAATCGATTGCAAGTCCAATCCCTATCAATGACCTATAGTGTTACATTTGATACCAATCACAAGTCAAATTGCAATTAATCGCAAGTCTTTGTAAGGCAGAGCCCTTATTTTGAAGTGGGATCTGTTTAGAAGCAATAGAGTTGTAGTTGCTAGAGCAGTTTTCACTGTATCCCCTTTCTTAACCCCCTGGAGTGGTCTATATGTAGGTGTCACTATAAGGTTAAAGATGTGCTCCTTGTGTTTTCTCTTGGCAGATCAACATCTTACAGGTGGTCAGCAGCGAGGACAAGAAAGAGGCAGAGAAGATAGACAAGTCCTGCAGAGAGGCTTGTGCCAAGGTAAAGACCAAGTTTCATGATAGCTTCTCAATTAGCTGTTGCTATAGAAACAGCCAGTTATTGCATCTGTATGTGTAAAATATCACTAATTTAAAAGCACATTTTTTGTGTTTATATGTTTCTGTATTGTTAGCTTTACCATTCATGAAACAAGTCTATGAAAGTCCTAAATGTTCTTTGTATTATTTTGTGTCATTTCCCAGACAGTAGTCTGTATGATATATTTGCTCTCTGTGCTCTTTGGCATACCTGCCTGGTGCCAACCATACTGAACTTGGAGGAATTATTACATTTTCTTATCTAATCCAACTGACAATAAAATTCATCCTCTTTTCCATGAAATGCATTGCAGAAGTATACAAAAAGTTATTAGTAATCTGAATTCGTGCAAGTGACATTTGGCGGATGTGCTTTGGGTTTGGATGGTTGAACATACAAAGTACTGTATACGCCATATATTTAGTGAGTCTAATTTCTCGCAAATCAATGGATGGTGGAGTACTGAGTAATAGTAGTACATGTGTGCATGTCGTATTCATGTCAGGATTAAAGTTAATAAATTTTTAGTGGTGTTAAATTCGCGAATAGCACCCGACTAGCGAAATTCACAAAAATAAAAACCCACGAAATAAATGGGGTATACAGTATTTAGTGAGGATCAATATCTACTTGTTCCCAGGTGAGGCATTTCCTGGACAGCAGCCTGTACGACCTGCGGCAGCTGAGCATGCGGAGGATCAGCTACCAGTTCACGGTGGCCTGCCCCTGTAGCAAAGTGTGCTTGGCCCACAGCCAGTCAGCCTGCGGCCAGGAGGCCTGCCAACACTTCCTGAGTCTGGACCAATGCCTGGCCAACAAGGTGCTCCTGTGCGAGTCCAGGCAGGTGCGCACCAAGGCCTTTCAGCAGCGGTTCCCATCGGAGAGGGCGAAAGTTCCCCGTAAGTAGCCCTTAATTTTTAAACGCAATGACAAAAAGTCTTTGTTTGGAGCTCGCCAACACTATCTTTGGAATAGGAGTGCATGTGGAGATTTACGTGTAGAGTCTGTAGAGAAAACTTTCTTTGATATTTTCCATCAAATATACAATGTCTAGATTTTTTTTAATTTTGAATTTATTGTTAGGTATCCATTGATTCTGAGACCCTTGCACATATGGAAATGTCTTTAAAACTCTGGAAATTGATTTTGCTCTATGAAATTTGACTTCACTTGCAGCTGTTTATCTAGGATGTTACTTAATCACAGATGTGTAAACATATGGGTGAGATTATGGTTTTACTGTGTGCAGTTATATGACTAGAATTCTGGACTTGTAGTAGTGGCAATGGAAAATAGGGTTAGACACTCCACAAAATTGGCCTTTTGTGGGGTGCTGGGCCTGGTTACATAAATCTTACCATTAATGGTAACTCTGCCATCAATGTTAATTACCATGGTCACACCGCTCGGCAGCCAATCAAATTCAAGATTTCCATAGAAGTTGCCATTGATAGCAAAGTTACTATCACTAGTAAGTTTATGCAACAGGGCCTGGTAATGCATTGTATACTTCTCACCATGCAAGAACCTCACTCGATTGAAAGTGCATCCGGGTAATCTTGTTCCTCCCATGATTTTCACAGCCCCTCTACCAGTCTCGCTGAAGTCAGAAGACTCCATCAAGGAAGCTGACGTACCCTCCTGGGTCAGGGTAGCTGCCAAACTCCTCAACTCTGGAGCGGAGAATGCTGATTGGCTGTCCCTCGCCCGCAGGCTTGGTAAGGTGTCAATGTATCCGTCACAGAGCTGTTTACACACAAGAATTAGTGAGATCCTGACTAGTTAAAATCTAGGGTTCAACAAATCAGATGTCTCAATTTGAAAGTAAGATTTATGTCTAAGACGTTAAATGTTAATGATCCTTTGTGTCACGTTTTTCCTCTTATTCCATAGGGTAGCCTTGACCTGTAAATGAGATATTCCATTTGCTGTTTAGCAGTGTGCTCCGAGTCTTTCTTTAAGTCTTTTAGAATTCCTAACTCGCATCTCCCAATTGAATCATTTGGGCTTCTTTTTGTTATTTTTAGGCTACAAGAAAGCCAAGATCCAGAAGCTGACTGAGGACAAGCCCAACCCAGCGCTAGTGATCCTTCTGGACTGGATCCAAGGCAGTGGAAACACCGCCCTCTCTGTCGAGATGTTGCTGGCGTACCTGCAGCAGATGAAGAGGGATGATGTCATCGATGTCATACAGAAAGGCCAGGGTAAGTTTATAGGAGACCTGTCTTCATTGGTCTTTTTTTTTAAGGGGATAGTCCCCTCTAAAATTAATTTGGTTTTGATAAAAGCAGAGAGATACATGAAACATTAGTGGAGGTTTGACAAAAATTTGTCAAAAGATTAGAAAGCTATGACTGTTTTAAGTTATGATTTTGTGACGTCACATACAAGGTGCTCTCCAATATGTTGTGTACTATTTTTGCCATAAATTGCCTTTTTACTGTTCTTGGATGTAAAACTAGATTCTTTTGTTCCTGATATGTGTATAAAAACATGTGTCTTATAATATATCAAACGCACAGGTGAAATGGTAAATATCTTTATGAGCAAATGGGACATTCTCACACAACATATGGGAAAGCACCTCGCACGTGACTCCACAAAATCAAAAGTTGAAGAATTAATAACTTTCGTTTCCTTTGACCGATTTTGGTCAAACATTCACTGATGTATTTCTTTCATGTTTCTGCTTTTATTAAAACCAACTTAACTTCAGGGTGAACTATCCCTTTAAGCAGAATCTCATCAAGATGGGAAGATCTTTATGGATAGGTGGTCGTGACAGCAGGCTCCGCTGTATTGTGTTTTTCTTTAAGTGCATTGTTTTAAGTGATACTCCAGTCCTACTGCTTACAAATAACACTTGAAACCTTATTAATTGAAATATGATAACATTAAAGCAAGTATTTTGTTGTTACTCCAATGCTCAATAGACAAATTTCATTATGTTTGCAAATTTTATGTGCATCGTTCAAACATGTTACCAATGGTGACCCCAAGGCTTGTCCCAGGTTTATCTGAATTGCAACAACTGATATAGCTAGAATGCTTTCCTCCCATTGAAACTGAATTACGTAGTACAGGTGAAGGGAATTGCGCGTTACTCCGTAGGCAAGGGGAAAGTCGTGAATACATTACAAAAAACGGCTAATTGAACAACGGTTATGATTCTCATCTCCCCTCCCTGCACCTTCCCAGACGTCAGCCGCGTCCAGCCCAAGGTGTTCATCAGCTACAGCTGGGGTGTCCAGGAGGAGGTGACTGCGCTCAGGGACCACCTAGAGAGGGCGGGCTTCCCCTGCTGGATGGACATCGGCCAGATGGGCGGAGGGGACTTCCTCTACCACAAGATCTACCAGGGCATCCACCAGGCGCAGGTAAGCTAGGGGGGGGCTAACACTTAATGTGCAAGATAAACTTTTGCTCCATGGGCATTGTGTGAAAAAGGCACATTTGGTATTCAGAGAGTTAAAATGATGTCAAACAAATTGATGATTTTAAAGTCAAACTTGATTTTGTGTCTTTCCTACTTGTTCTTTCATGGAGTGAATATCATATGAAAATGTGAAAACAAACTTAAGTCTTGACTTAGACCCTGACAATTCATATTTGTTTTTGACTTGAGTCAGTTTACAGAATACCAACATGACACTTGTTTTGATTGTTCAGGTGTTCCTGTGTTGCATCACGCCTGAGTACATTGTGTCGGAGACCTGCAACCGAGAGGTCAGCCTGGCAGATCAACTCAAGAAGCCCATCATCCCGATCATCTTTAAGCCGGTCCCCTGGCCCCCTCCCAGCGGTCTGGCCCTCATTGTCTCACAACTCATCTACGTGACCTTCGTTGGGGTCGGGGGTCACGGGGGGTCGGGGGTCAAGGCCGACCTGCACATGAAGTACCAGGACGTGGTGACCCAGATGGTGCGCTACACGCAGCCGCTGCGCCCGGAGCCGGCGGTCAAGCTGGACAGCTCCTCGGCAGAGATCATCTCCCTGCAGAGCCCGCGGGAGGACGCCCACACGGCCCTCAGCACGCGCAGCGGCACAGTGCGCAGCCCCAGTAGGGGGGACTCGCAGCGCACGGGCAGCCGCAGTGGGAACAGTGTAGGGGTGGTGGGAGACGGCGGTCAGCAACAGCAGGCTCCCAGAGTGGCCGTCACAAAGTGTGCCATCTGCTCCTTGCTGTGACACACCCCCCCCCCCCCCCTTCTCCCCAGGGAGCAGCTAGACAACTTCTTGCTGTCATATTTATTTAGAATTGTAATTCATTCAGTTTGATTTGATTTGATCAACTTCATTTGTCACCAACTCTCAGGTTTTACTACTTATCGCATCAATCACTATACAATCACATAGTGGTAATTGAATATCCTCTTATAAGAAGGCCTAAATCTGATTTCCTTTTAGAAGTGGTCAATTCATCCCTATGTCTCTCCTCTCATGAGGCAGTTTCAAATATCATCTGGTGTTTAATTAAAATCACTAATATAACAGGTTAAAAATCTGTTTAAGTTTGCTGCAATTTGCATAACCTTTCCTCAATGTTGATAGCTGAGAAGTGAGTATGCCCTTGAAATTTCACACTGAATTCACATGACCAGTTAAATCTTTCAGGGCAAAACAATCCTTTATAATGCAGGAATTTCTTAATGTTCACTTTGAGGTCACACTTTCGGTGGGATTGCTTGAAAGCATCCTTACAGCAGTGTCACACACATCTATGTTTTGGCTGATTTGACCCCTGAAATCTTGTGCAGATATACTCAGTCAAGTTGATTTTAAGGTTTCATATTGAATGCATAAAACCTTGATTTTAGCAGCTATCTGGAACAGGTTTGGTTATTGCTAGGCCTTCATGTTATCAAATGTGGTTGTCAAGCCAATTTTATGCTTTATCATTGCCAGTCTCTGAATGACATACAGTTTAAGTTGGTACTCTTTGTGATATTACACTTAGTGTACTTACTAATGTGATATTACCCTCTTCAAGTAGTGTAAATGTGATGTTACACTCTTAATATCAATGTAATATTACACTCATCGTGTAAATGTAATAGTAGGCCTAAATGTAATATCACAATCTGAGTGTAAGTGTGATATTACACTCTTGATTAATGTAAATGTGATATTACACTCTTGAGTAGTGTAAATGTGATATTTCACTCTTGAGTAGTGTAAATGTGATGTTTCACTCTTGAATAGTGTAAATGTGATATTACAAGGGATCAGTGTACCTAAGAGCTTTAATATAAAATCTACATCAAGCGATTTGTATTTTTCAAATCCAAATGTCTATCTTGATTTAAATCAGCTTGAGTGGCCTCCAACCATAGATGATTAGTGCAGGCTACCAATGACAGCACTTTTTTTACGCTGATGAAATCTTAACACCTTGATGCACCTTGACCAAAGGTTTTATTGTTTTGTACTTGCTACTTTTTTATAGAATTTCTTCTTTTCGCTGGCTCTTTGGGCCTATGAACTGGTAATATTCCTTTTTTTTAAATGATAAATTATGCAAATGTGCTTGATTTATTTGCTGTGCATGTGACATGCTTATCTTTTCTGAGTGCTGAAGCTACCTCTTAGGTTTTATTCATGATCCAACAGTTGACCATGCACATATTTGAGTACCAGCAGGTGTCGCTCTAGGAATTAAGGAGTGGCACAAATAGCTCGGGAAGGCTTTGACATTATGGAGATTTTCATTCCAGGGATGGTAGTTTTGAAGAAAAAAATAATGTCCAAGGCTGTCTGTTGCTATTGCCACATAGAATATTAAAGAAGATGAACAACATTCAGAATTAACCACCCTTTTTCATCTCAGCATTTTTCATTCAAATTAAAAAGGCTTTTCCATTCATAAAATGATTGGTTTATTAATATACAGCATGCCTCTAACCCCGTTCATTTCATTGACATGGAGGTCAGTTCATTTCACTAGGGGTGTCACCCCCCGTTACCAGAAGAACACTTGTATGCATGCAAATATCGCAACAAATTTTAAAAACTTCAATGAATTTATGTTTCAAGGGAAAATATGTTATTTCAACTGAAAATACTGTTTTTAAGTTGTTGGAATATTTTTGTTGCTAAAAAGTTTGGCAGCTGCGATGTTATTACAAGCTTTTCCATGCTTTCAGAGATAAAGACCACAAGTTATTCTTCAAGCACACAGTTAGCTTGATGTAATAGGAAACAGAGGTGGATATATCTTTCACTTTGTGATTTTCTCTTTTCGTACGAGTATTACAATCTGTCACAGGGTGGATGTGTCATTATGTTTTTCTATTTCTTCGAATCATTGTAATATGTTAATTACTCATGTCTTAACCTGACCACTGGGCCCTGTTGCATATATAGAGTTACAATTGTTGTAACTTGAATGATTGTAATTGCCATGGCAAAAGTTCCAAGGCTCAGATCTCATTGGCTGCCTTTTTGGTAGTTGCAGTTGTTCTAACTTATATTTTTATGCAACCGCAAGGATACAGGTAAAAAAACATTAAGCACTTTAAACAACATTTGTAAGTACTTAAATGTGCTACTTTAATGAAATCTAGTCATAATTATCGCTATCATTAGGTCAGATTTTTTTTTTCTTAACTTATTCTTCATGTGTGAGCAGTTCTTCCTTGCATTTGTATATGACTGCATCAAGTAGTTTTCTATGGTTTGCCTTTCTTTTGAAACTTGTACATATGACTACAACATCAAGCTCACGATCATTGAGCGTCTTTGCAAATATGAGTGTGGAACATCTAGCTTTGAAGAGTCCTCTTTTTTTCTTCAGTTGTATTGTATGTTCTTCTCATTGTGCAATAAAGTGCCTTTGTGTTGTCATTCCAAACCTTGAACTTTCAATTTTGAAACTCATAAGAAGTATATATATATATTATATATATATATATATATATATATATATATATAGCTGTGATTTGTGTCATTCATGCCTGCGAATCACAAATGATTGATATTGTAAATGTATTATGACATAAAAATTGAGGTGTAATTATGGCGAGAGAAAATATTAGTTTGTGTTATGAGGTACTGATGTTGATATAAATGTTGAATGTATTTTTTGCTTATTTGATGCGTTTGTTCATGTTCCAGCAATGACTATCACTGGGGTCGTCAACTTCCACCACTGACTGCAAATGACTGCAGTCAGGGATTGCAATCATTGTTTACAAACACATGAGCTGACTGCCTTTGATTCCAATCGATTACAGTCCGTGATTGTATTCATTGTGTACAAACACATAGATCTGACTGCATTTGATTCCAATCGCTAGGAAGTTATGCTCATCCACAAATTTATCATGATGCAATCAGATCCAAGCCTGTGACGTGAACTCATTCTATGTCTCAGGTTGCACTACTATAATTAATAGGTCATTTATCCCAGTTAAAAATATTTTCATTTGTCAATTGTGTTATTATTCACTTATTTAGTTGAAAACAACTCAAACCACTGAAGGAGGTTTGCACCCCCAAGCACCTGAAGCTCGCCAGGTCCTCTTCTTTGTAATACCATTCTTTATACAAATAAGTTGCGGTAAAAATCAAGATTTGGAATTAACATGTACATTTCCATGAATAGAAATGACATGATGTATAAAATTTTCCAAAAATAATATATATTTCATGAAATACACATTTAATCATTTTTTGATAATGAATATTTCACATATATATATACTTACAAATATTTGATAAATGTTTCATATTTTGTTAAAAAATAATGTATTTTGCATCTTTTGAAACAAGAATTTTCAAGGAAAATACAAAAAGTCAAACACATCAAGGTATAAAACTAATTTGCCTGTACATGAGAAAAAAAAAACATGTTCTCAGAAAACTAAATGATTCATAGGAAAAAACAAAATGATTCAAATATTAATCCTCCAATGATTGTCAATACTACATTACCAATATATGATAAAACAAATTGAATTTTTTGTGCATGAACAAGAACAGGTTGCAGGCAATCATCTTGGTGTTATCATAATTAAAAACAATTAAAATGCACATTGAGATGCTATGGGAAGCCAGAAAGGATGTCTATTTTGATTGACATAAGAGAACATCTTCATATTTTCTTTGAAATATTTTTACACACAATATAGAAAATATAGGTAACAAATGCATCGTATTTAGGAAATGGTTCTTTATCGGTGAGAGAGTTTTGAGTGAGTCGCAACAAATTTATCACAGAAAACTGAGTCAATTGTTTATATATTCAGATGAAAGAAAAGTAAGGTTTGATAGGTAGTGGTGTGTAAATATTCAGGATTAAAATTATGAATACATTTAATTATGTCTTCAATTGACACAATGAGAATGTTCCATATATTTTTATTATAGAAAATTATATTTAGATGAATGGAATGTTTATAGTACTTATTGAAAGATACTTAAATAGTTTGTATGATGTATTATTGTAATTTTGAATGGATTTGAATTTATTTGGGGCAAAGTTGTTGTAAAATTATATAAGAGTTAATATTCTATATTCTGAAGTAAACCAACTGAAACATCAATTTACGGGCACTGTTGTATTGTGGTGAGAGCTCTTGACTCTTGCAAAGTGATCCTAGGTTCAACTAAGACCATGTGTCATGTACATCCATAATTGCACAAGGTGTTTTGTTCTTGCTTGTCCCTCTCAACCCAGGTGTAGTTAAGGGGTATGAGTTATTCCTTATCTCATTAGATCAAATAATTTCTAGCGCTGCAAATGACTGCTTGACTAAAAATCCCTAAATTGGCACTGCCTGTCACATATGTATAGTGTCTGTACACAATATGTCATGTTCTGCATGGGAAATGTTGAATGTCGGCTGCTAGGGGATATGTTTTCCTCATATTTGATCAAAGCGTAGTAAGGTGCCCATCTAAATTTGTGATATACCAATCATTTTGTATGCAATAATAAGCACAATTACTAACACTAGAGTGACAAATTTACACCATTGAACAGACATGATTCATTATTAGAATGATATACTAGTAAAAGAGATCACTAATTTATGTATATGGTGTATCTGTGATAGTGAAAAACAAAATCTTTAAAATATTTCCCTTCAGATAGTCTGATGAATATTTGAACAAACGATCATTTGACACTTTTATCTCATATAGCGGAATACCTAGTATCTGATTTTAAAACCAAGTTTGACTTTTCGATAATGCACTTAGTATTTATACATTTGGTAGTCGTCAAAAGTATATTAGATGAGTATAGATATGATTGAATGGTCAGATAGTTAAAGGGGTATTTTAGTACTAAATATGTTGCTCACCATAGAAGCAGGACAATTTGAGAAGCAGAACAAAAGCGGCTTAGGTATGGAAAGGTATCAGTGTTTGAGGAATACAAAAATTTGTAACATTTAATTTTGGATCTCAAAGCAGATTCTCTGATCGGAGGAATGTGCGTCTGTGACGTCACAGCCTCATGACTGAGTTTCCTCAAAACTTCAAACTTTACTCTGCTCTTTCTCTCAGATTTGTCTGCTTTTATTGAGAGCAACTTACATTTTGGACCAGAGTTTCGTTTTAAAGACCAGTTCTGAATGCATCACTAGACCAACAAATTGTAAGGTAATGTGTTTTTAGGAGGAGTGGCCACAGTATATGCAACACAGTTTGGGAAAGCCATTGTTGTATATTTGCTATTGCATACAAAATATTTGCCTTTAACTAGTTGTCGTTAAAACTATAAAAGCAGTTTATCGTGACAATTTAGTTTGTCCTTGTGCCACTTGTAACAAAAATCTCACTGCGCTCATGAAAACCATTTTTTTTTTAAATTGTGTGAAATAAGCTGTCATGGCGCAAGAAGTTGTAAATCACGTGCGCTCAACAAGTGCCAGATTGACCTCCCTGTAATCTCTTGGTACCGGTATGTTTTCTGTGATATTAAATTATCTGTTCAATACCATGGGCATTCCATGACAGGGTATGCTCTCAAAAAACCCAAAAAACCCAACACTGCCAACTGTTATCTTGAAAGAAACATTTATAGTTGTTGTTCATTGGTTTTAACTCCTTCTCTACCAGACTCCATACTGCCCTATGGGAATGGTATGTATTACCAGAACAAAACGGCCTCATTGCTACATAAACAGTTGAATAGGATTATTTGATGTTGATGAATACTGTATTGTACTCTCAATCCAAGCCCCTGCCTCAATTTGAGAATCTTAGTACATGTATATGTATCTAAAGAAGCCAATGTGGCATATTGTGTGTGTGTGTGGGGGGGGGGGGGATAAGGCCACTACTGGCAATTTCTGAAATAGGATTATGTAAGATAGTACTTTGAAACATTTAAGTGTCTTTTTGTTGTAATTATGGATAATTTGATAGGGTGTAGGATGTTTGAAGTGGGCAGCAGCAGTGTAAGGCTTGGCATATAGAAAATAAGAAAAAACGTATGTCTTGAAAACATAAGTTTAGTAGATATTTGTCATGTTATTGTATCTTAAGATTTATTTTCATTCACCTTGCGCTCGGTAAGATAATAAGGGTTGTCAACTCTGGTAAAAGGACCCATTTACTTCTTACTCAACATCTCTGATCCAGTCACACCTTCTCATTTTCTGTTATCGTATTGTTTGTTTATTTGTGCAGTGCAGTGTTAGAGCATGATGCTGTACAGAACGTATGATGAATCTCAGAGTGCTTTTTTTGCCGAAAAACTGTTGTCTCGGATGGAATTTAAAGCAAATAATTTATTACTAGTATGTGCAGTCATTAAATTGCCAAGCCTGGAAAAAAGAACACAAGACACTTGTTTCTTTGTGTGATGTTTACTTGTAACTTGTGTACTTGTGTGTGAGAGGTCTATTAAAGGGATAGTTCACCCTGGATTATTGTTAATAAAAGGATTCAATCCCATCCATGGCACTTGTGTCCGTCAGCAAGATACTTCATCCACATTGCTGCTTTCCACCCAGGAGTATAAATGAGTACCCGGTAGGAGGTGGACGATTATGTGAATGATCTTGACCCAGCACCGATATCGTGCAGCAGGCAAGGAATACTCCCCAGGCAGTGGAGATGGTGCACATATGTGTGCATGATATGTTCCTGTATCCAGAGACCAGGGCTCTAATTATAACACCCCATTTAATTCAGTCTCTGGACTGCGATGGGCAAGACCCTCTACACCATACACCATAGACTCGTACACTAGACTGCTAGCGGATGCAACTGCAAGCCTGATCAGAGTATTGCTGTGTGTTGCATCATGGGAAGACTTTTCCCTTTATGCAGTATGTGGAGAATCATTCTTGTAACATTGTGAGAAGTGTATCAACTGTGAAAATTTGATACATGAAGTTGAGGATGTTGTACATTGAAATGTGCTCTTGCAACTCCCTCCCCCCCCCTTTTTTTTTTTTTAAGAAAGATCACCGTATGTGTTTCCCTTGAAAAATGTTTCTTGTGGAGACCCATTTTCAAAGTAACTGTACTCGTACATACAAACCATCTGCTCATAAAGATAATATTCCTTGAGACTCCCATGAGAGGTCTTTACATACAGGTTTCAATGTACCATGCTTGTGGGCCTGGAAACCTCTTGCCCCCCCCCCCCCCCCCCCCCCCCTAGATGTGTTGCTTGCTGTCAATCAAATTAAAACACTTCTTTCATTCAAACTCATACAAAACACACACACACACACACATACACACACACACACAGCCACTATCTTGCATTCACTGTCAGTCAGAATGTTAAGGCCTATGAACAAATATATATATATATATATATATATATATATATTGTGAAAGAAATGGATGAAGAGAACAATGGTAGGCGTAGCTTAAATCAAGGTTCCCCAGAGCTATCTACCCTTTGGAAAAATTATATATATATATATATATAAACAACAACAACAGGAGTGATAGCTTTGTACAAGTATTATTAATGGCATTGGCATCACTTCAAATGCATGTGACATGTTCGACTTGATAAAATATTTGAAAAAAAACTGCAGGGCATGCATACACACGAGACATACTTGTACAAAATGTATTCCATGTTGATTAAACAGAATCATGTCCAGTCATGTCATTTGTTAACCCTTTCTAGCTCTTGAAGGAGAGGAACATACATGTTCAGAGAGGTGCTACATGAACAAGACTGGGGGGAGGGGGGAAGACTATAAGAGCCCCCCCCCCCCCCGACTTTATGCTATGTCAGTCTTCAAAATCTACACTTTATATGTATATTTAGAACAAGTCTTCAATGAGCACTTGTCTTGTCTACCGTATCGTACAGCAGTAGAAAATGGGTAGAAATATAAGACACACTTTTACATCTACTTTAGCCACATCAGGACTGGCAATTTCAAATGCGTTGCGATGGTGCTGGGTTAATGGTTGATGGGTAGAGCTGTAGACAAAGAGAAAGACACCACTGATGAAAGAAACCTGCATTTTCCAATATATGTTTGTACTGTTCCATGTTTGAAATTGGTATTCTCATTTTTTGGTTAATACAACTGTATGTACAAGAACACTAGTCTATACTTATTCACATCTGTACACTATACTATACAAGTTCATACTTTCTTCTACTAAAAGTTGGTTGGGAGTGTGAATCAATTTAAAATCTCAACCTGAACAAAATAACGTGACTATCTGCTTTTAAAAATATAATCTCGAGTCTTTCACATATTAAAACACTTTCAATGTACACATTTCATTTTTCTTTCTGGTAATACAGAAGTTTTCAATCATGTAGAATGCATACTTTTAAATACCAAATCCACTTTTCTAATTAGAGGATGATTTGCAGACCACTATGATGGCTTACAGTGCCACAGTGTTGGAAGAGCACTTGTAAACTTTCTCAATGCTATTATACGATACAGAACACACCATGTTTCATAAAACCAATGCGATTTTAACAGCTTGGTACTGAGAGGGTTAAACCTACCGATGGCAACATTTAGCTCCCCTAATCCATTACACCAGTGTCAAAGATTAATATCTGCACATTTGTAAATGACTAAATAAGCATATTACAAGAATCTATTCAATAACTCCAATACCTAATGCGGCGACATGTGATTAATAAATTCTCATAATAAAATACATCATGTATATACATCTCTGTTGGATAAATGTCCTAAGATGTCCACAATATACACAAGCATTCTCTAAAGAATATTTACAATGTCAAGATTGAAACCTTGCTACATGTAGACCTTGCTACTTTCACTTGTCACAAAATAAAAGTTCATAGTGCCTATAGATTTCTGTTTATAAGAACACAAGCTATTCCATGACGCTAAAAATAAAAAGTAAATGCCTGTTTGTACATGTAGCTTGTTTTACAAACTTCACACAGCATGACACACCAATTAGGCCTCCAATCTGTATGGTATGCTTAACAGCACATCATCAGGTGATTTACATTTTGCTATTTGAAGAAAATTGGTATTTAAAATATGAGGGGTGATTTCATTTGCTTTAGTAGGAATATTTTATGGCATTTAAATACAAATTTACTTTTTGTGAATATATTCATAGCAAGATGAAATTATGTGCTGAACTAGAGGCACCATTATGTATATAATTATATATAAGCAATGTTCAATAAAGGCTGCAATTACTGATAGTGCTCAACTGTACAGTAGATCAATATAAACAATAGCAATATGTACACCATGATTTCCAAAGCCACCCCCCCAAAAAAAAATAAAAATAAAAATAAAAAAATAAAAAAAAATAAAAAAAAATAAAAATAAATAAATAGATTAAAAAAAAAGAAGAAGAAGAAAAAAAGAATAATTGAGTTATATGACATCCTCTGACAAAACACCCAATAAGATGCAAAACATAGCCTGATCAATCTGCTTTAAAGCAGGCAAAAAGGAGTGATTAAAAGAAATAATCACACCACAATTGAATGCGACAGCATCATTTGTTATATACATTTATATACAATTTTCTTTTAACAAAACTTTACAAAGTAGACATAGATAATGTTGACATGGACTGGCAGGAATAATTATAATCCCATGTCACTTCCATGGGAATGAGAGAGTTAACCCTCTCAGTACCATGCATTGATAGTCCCAAGCCACTTCCAACACAGTTTATTGCCTATGGGACTGATGAGAGTTAATGGCCGGGCCCCCCTTCACTGGCCCTTGAGTTGGAAGAAAGCTAGTCTTGCTTCGTCCTTACGCAGGTTCTTGATGTTGTAGGCATTACCTGAAAGAGTCACACACAGATAAGAGTATCCACTGTTATTTCTACTATTTATGAATTGGCAATGCTATATTTTAAAAAAATCAGTCTTTTTCCAAAAACAGTGAATCAATTCTATTGTATAAAAATCAAAGTAATTTGATTTAATTTAGAGTAACAGTTGCGCCAATTTGAAAAAAAAAAGTGTGTTTAAATATTTCATGGGTGTTAGCAATTTACTTTACCTTTACGTCACATTGAAAATTCATTACAAATGCGATACACATATCACTAAATGACAAAAAATCATTCATCTTGTATAAACATCTATTATCTTTCATGTGATGCATTTTATAATCGTAATATTTAATATTAAAGACAGGGTAGCCCTTTTCCAGAAGTCATGAAACTCGGTTCGAATCAGCAGTGTACCTTAACAATCTCATAGATCTAATATTGAGAGGGAAGTTCTTAAACAGTACTTTCTGTTATAATCTGTGTATTTTTTTTTTTACAAAATCTATTTTTTCTTTTTACCTCTAAAAGGGCTACCCTGTCTTTAAACTAGCCCCACACCATGCATCTACCTGTTTGGTGCTTGGTCACACACGGGTTCAAGTCTCCGTCTCTACCTACCTTTGGGCACAAAGAACCAGTCTCCGTTCTGCAGGATGTGGCTGGTCTGGTGGATGGTGATGACCACCTTACCCCGCACCACCAGGAACACCATGGTGTCCCTCCGCACCAGCTGGGCACCCTTCTCCTCTAAGGGGCGCACCGTCAGTACACCTAGGGGAGGGAAAACACACAGACAGGTTAACACCTTGACATCATGGTGTCTCTTCGTACTAGCTGGGCACCCAATTCCTCAAAGGGGCATGCCTAGGTCGGTGGAAGGGGGATTGGGGGGTTGGGGGACACAGGCAGATAGATCACATGATATTCCATCAGAAAATTGCCTGAACCATTACTCTAATATGCTTTTCACACTGGCAAAAATTTCCTTAGCCCCGTACTATAGGTGGGGCTAAGGGGGGAGACAAGTACAGCTGTCGGTCACAAATAATAAGTGGGGGTATCAAAACTTGTTTCAGAGGGTTGAATATCCATTTCTTTGAGTAGTTTATCCTTGCTAGAACCTACTAGGCAACCTCAATACCAGTGTCGTTTTTCACACAGTTGATGAACCTTCTGAAGGTGTAGTCAGCAGGGCGGTACTCCGCATGTCGTTAACTTTATTTGGGGCAGGCAGTGCATGCTACAAGGGGAGGGGGGGGGGGGCTGGTGAGGGGGAGGGGGAAGGGAAAGGGGTGGGTGGGGCTACTTATACTCACCCGCTGAGAAGGCCTTCTGGGTGAGAGCCTTGGAGATGGTGATGGGATCCTCAGTCTTGGCTGGCATACCGCTAGGCCCACAGAAGCACAGCTGCTTGCCTGCCGCCACAGCATCTATCGGCAGGAGCAGAATGGGGGGAAAAGCATGACATTCCAAGCCCGAAATCAACAAACAAACACTCTCAAACAAGCTGTGCATAATTCCTAATTAATTTCAACTTATTTCTAGGTTCACATGTATATTATATAGTTGGAGTGAACTATTTCCATTGTAAAACAGTGTAATTTACAACAAATTAGCACTAATTACTGCCTACTTTTGATTTATGGGCCAATCCAAATTCCCTGACTTTTCCCCGATATGAGGCATTTTTATCAAATTCCCTGACTGAAAAAAAGTAAAATACTTTCTCCTGATTTCCCTGATGGGCTGGGAAGCCTGATAAAGTATCTTGAATCTAGTTGACATGGCCGTGCATGGCTAGCTGGACTCACCTATGACCACTTCCTCCTGAGTCTCAGGGTTGAGGGTGATGACACCGGACTGAGTGATTGGCTGGGCCCCTGGGGGTGGGGAGGAATGCATCGAGATGTTGGCAGGAGTCCTCGGTAACCCATCTTTCACTGGAGAGAGTGGGTGGGGCAGACATAAAGAGACTTTTATCGTAATCATGAGCTGAATTGAATAAGAGCATTACGATCACATCAGAATTATTGTAATTTACCATCAATGGTAACTACCATGGCAAGAGGTGCAATAATGAGAGCTCATTGGCTGTTGCGATGGTAAAGTTACAATAACCTATATGCATCATGACACTGATTGGTAAAGAAATTGAGGAATTCAGACGTAATATAAAGAAGAGCAGATTAAAGTATCAAGCTGACGTCTCTTCTACGGGCTGACCTCCCCTGAAAGATGTCTACTTCTCCCCAACATGACCTACATTTATGCACAATTATTTCCACATCTCTAAGAAGTCTATACATTTGTAAACTTGTAAATCTTATACTTGTACAATTTCTCTTGCACCGAAGAAGTTAAAGTAGTTTCAACTTACCTTTCTTGTGTGCTCCTTGCCTGGCAGGCTTCTCTCTCATGCTTTTTCCCGGCATTTCTGGCGACACAATGCCGGTAAGAGCAAAGCCTCCCGACTTGCGTCGCTCGTACAGCGCCCTCTCATTGCGCCAGTAGTCCAGGGGCCGCACTCTCTGGCGCTTTGTGCGACGCACACCCGCCTCCTGCTCTGGAGGAACTGAACGAGAACAAAAAGAATACGTCAAAGAAATAATCACATTACAGAGCCCGATTGTTGCGATTGATCTGAATCAATATAATCTTTGTTTGGCTGTTGATTAATCAATCTGCGAGGAAAAATACTCAGAGAAAAAGAATGGCAGCCTTGGGTATTGGTTCCTAAGTATCGTGTCATTATCATAAGCAAAGTGGTAGCCCGGTGGTTGGTATCAATACCAGGCAAGAAGTATGTGCAAGTTCAAATCCCTACATGGTCCTCTTTTTCTATGCTTATTTTCCGAAACGATTGATCAATCAATCTTAACAGCAAAACAAAGATTGTATGATGATTCATCAGTTGCTACATAAGTAAAGGGATGAAACGTTATGTCATATCTCCATTGTTGTCCCTGCTCTACATTCACAGCTCCTAAAAACTTTTACTTGTCGTAAACCTATGGTTCAAACAATAACTCATTCTTGTTCTCATTCCATGGACACACATATAATCCGTCTTAAAAGACATTTTTGTACGACACTCATACCTATCTGCTGGTTCAATATCCACACCGATATTCCAAGAGGACGTCTACAGGCACCTTGTCCTACATCAATTTGGTTAAAATTAGTTCGGCCCACAACGTACATGGACATTTCATAACACTGAATCTCTGCAAAGACTGTTTTGATGTGTCTGCTATACCGGTACTTACTGATGTAGGCCTTTGGTTGCGGGGCGTCCATCATGACAAGGGAGTGCTTCTTGATAGCCTTGGCGTTCTTCCTCGCAGGCTTGCTCTTCTTCAGGATGGACCTCGGTGCCGACCCCACGACATCCGACAGACTGCTGCCCGCCCCTGCTGCTCCTTCGGGTGTCTGCCTGATGTGGCGACGGTTGGCGGGGGCTGCCACGGCAGGGTTGTCATAGGACTCAAGGAAGTCCATGACTGCGTGCACAGCGTGGTTCTCAGCTGGAGCAGAAAACAGAGCTCCATTGACAGCATCTGGGCAATGTTGCTTAAACTTACAATTGATGGTAACTTTGCGATCAATGGCAACTTCTATGGAAACCTTTAATTTGATTGGCTGTCGAGTGGTGATATCATGGCAGTTAACATTGATGGCAGAGTTACCATCAATGGTAAGTTTTATGCGACAGGGCTCAGAAATACACAGAGGCAAGTGCAGGGGGCGAAAATGCCCCTGCATTTTCTTACGCACCACAAATGTGTAATTTGGGGATGGAACTATTGATATCAATAGAAAGAAAGACCACTCATAAGAAACAAGAAATTAGGTTTTATTAAGAAAGTGGTATTCATGTACAGCTTTAGAAATTAGGTTTTATTAAGAAAGTGGTATTCATGTACAGCTTTCGTTTGAAGAAACAATATTGAGGGGTAACAGAAAATGCAGCATTTTTGTCCAGGTGGTCGCTAAATCAGGTTTCACTAGATTGTCTCATTATTTGTACATAAAGTACTTACCACTGCTCACATCACTGCTCTCCCCTCTTTCCTCTGTGCTGGCCGTGGGTACAGTCTTCCCTTTCTTCCCAGACTTGCTCTTCTTAGCACCTTAAGATCATACATGCAGAGAGATACATACAAACTCTCAACAGATATACCACGGTTCATATTTTACTTCTTCTCCTAAATTGTCTGGTGATGAAGTGAACATGATTTCAAGGGACTATAACTCCTTTTGCAAATAAAATCACCAGTCTGAAAAAAACCCTATCACATCAAAATATCAAAGAGAACATGTTGCTAGAGTACTGTATTACATCTTAATAACCGCATGGCCGTGCCCTTGGAAACACAGCCACAAATAACTTGATATAGATTGATTGCATTTTCTGCAATCAAAAGCACATTAAAAAGCAAACGGAACATTTGTAATTAGGTAAATATTTGTGCTTGATTAACTGCTAATCAATTTTTAGAGTAATCATCACAGTCCATGTAGACACATGTACATGATCAACTACAAAAGATGTATTCAGATGCATGTAAAATTTCAAATCAATACAAGTGAAAAGGAGTACATCTCCTTTAAAAAATACAATTTATGCTATAGATTAACATCTATTCAATTCTTAGATGAATACAATGGTAGGTTTCACCATCAACTACAAACACTGTATTAAGAGAAATGTAAAATTTCAAATCAAAGCCAAGTGAAATATATGATTTGTGCTCGATCTATTCTAAGAGTGACATAATGGTAGGTGAGAGCCTGACTCATACCTGGTGGTCCGTCCTCACTTTCTTCAAGGGGTGACGCTGTCTTGGGAGACCGTCGTTTGGTGTTCCTCTTCCTCTCCCCCTTCTTCCGCCTGCCGGAACCACCCTGCATGGCATCGCTATCTTCCTCCGCCGTACTGCTGCTGCCGACTGAGGAGCTCAACGCTTCTTGCCCTCTCTCCCGGGGTCTGCCGGGCCCTGGTGTACCCTGTCTGGTCTGTGACTTCCTACTCTTCTTGCCAGGCGTTGCAGCAGTGGGGACGGACCCTTCCTCCTGTGACTCAGGTCTGTCCTCACTGCTGGTGCTGCTTCCCCCGATGCGATGGACACTGATGTCTCCTTCCGCTGAGATCATATCCCTGGTCCCGAAATGGACGCTGCTCCGTCGATGGCTCGACGACTTCGAAGGCCACTCTTCCACAGTATCCACGGATACCAAGACCTCATCTTCGGACGATGGACTGCTCGTTGTCTTTCGTTCATTCCTCGTTTGTGCCTCTCTCTTTTTCTTGGTCTGTTTGACAGCTTCTTTTGGACTGGTTCTTGCTGCTGAATGCTTGTGACTCACATCAGAGTCAGGCCGAGGTGCGCCTCTCCTTGACGCCTTCCCACCCCTCCTTGTCTCCTGAGGTGAGCTACTAGGAGCCCCCTTATCACTAGATGGCTGCGAGTCAACAGCACAAATGTCTGAGTAGCTGCTTGCATGGTTTCCTCGTCCTCTCCCCCGCCTCTTCCCCCTGCCTAGTCTCTCTGAGCCCCCTGCCTCAGAATCACCATCTCCAGATACGGTTTCATCAATCTTGGCATCTTTGTTATCTCTTTTACCTCGTCTGCCCCTCTTGCTGCGCTTCGCTTTACTTTCAGCAATGTTAGTATCTACAGCTGCATCTGTTGAATCTAGTTCATCTCTCTTGCTTTGTGTTGCTTGACTTTCGGCAGTACTCAAATCTGTTGTATCTCTTTTTCGGGGTTTGCCTCTCTTGCTCTGCTTTGCTTTACTTTCATCAGTGCTTGTCTTGATCTCTGCATCTGCTGATGTCTTCAACTTTGTTTGTTTCCTGTTCTTCACAGAAACAATACTTTCTTGCTTAGCAGTCTTAGTCCTTGAATCTTTTCTGTTTTCTTTTGCCTGCTTTTGGTTGTCTAATCGTAGCTTTGGATGTGGGCTGATTTCTGAATCTGAGTCCGACTCGAGAACATACATATCATTGTCACTCTCTGAGCTCCCCCGCACCTTATTGCTCTTACTCGCCCTCAGGGTCAAGAAGATGTTCCCTTCGTCGGTGGTTGTGGCGTCCAACAAATGCGTGTCTCTGGTTGTATCTGGGGTCGGCCCTGATCCATTGTCTTCTTTGTCTCTAGTGTCTTCTTTGGCTTCATCCTCTTCAACTATCTGTTGCTTGACAGCCGACTCTCTCCTTGTTTCCTGAATGCTCTTCCGCTGTCTCTTCTGGGGTTCAAGGATACTTTCATCTTGGTTTGCTTTGGAAGCTATGCTTGCATGTTGAGCACTTTTCCTTTTCTTATTCTGTGGTTCAAGGATACTTCCATCTGCTTTCTCACTTACATGTAGAACAGCATTTACCGACCTTTGACTGATATCTGAATCTGCCCAAGCTTTCTGCAAGCTTTTCCTTTGCCTCTTCTGGGGTTCAAGGATACTACCCTCTCTGCTTTGCTCCGGAGCTGTGTCAGCTTGCCGAATGCTCTGCCTCTTACTTTTCAGGGGCTCACGGATAGTTCCGCCTATGTTTTTGATGGAAGCTGACTCTTGATTTACACCTGATTCTCTCCTAGTGTCCTGAATGCTCTTCCTGGATTTCCTTGTGGGCTCTTGGATACTGCCATCTCCGTCTTCCTTGGGCGCTGCATCTGCCTGTCCTCTGGTAGATCTTCTGGTGCTCATCCTGCGAGACTGTTGGGCGGCAGCATCTCCCTGGGTGGTCAAGGTCCCTGAGGACTCCTTGGAGCGATCTTTCTGCTGGTCCTGGTGTGGCGACGGCCGTCTGAAGGACTGTTCTGCTGGTTTCCCTCTGCTGCTGATGGGTGCCATCTGCTCCTGCGCTTGGACTTGTCCTCTGGTGGACTGTCTGGTGCTCCTCCTGCGAGGTTGGACGGCATTGTCCTCTTGTCTGGATTGCTGCGCGGTCTCTTCCACTGCATCTACCTCTGCCTCTGCAATGTGATCTGTCAGAGGAGGAGCCTGCCTCTGGCATGGTACAGGCTGGGCACGCTGTGGCGATGGTTCGCTCTGCTGATGGGAGGGTTGCTTCGAGGTCAACACTTGGTGTTCTGCTTGTAACGGTCTCTGCATCTCGATGAGGGACGCTTCCTTCGTATCTCTGCTTCCTTCGGATGATGCCTCATGCTCAGCAGGCTCTGGTCCATTCTCGACATCTTCCTCACTATCAACGCAACAAGAGAAGAAAACATGCTTTAAAGCTATTTTAAGATCATTTTAATTTTATTTTGAGCTTTATTGGGATAGACATCACTTTACATACAAGCCAGATTATTGAAGAATACAAATCATTTTTTTTTTCACACAAGACGTTAAAATCTAGACGTACGTAGCTGACTATCCAAATATCAAATATCATTCTTTTCAAATTCTTTTAAAATATTATTCTTTTCATATATGACAGCAATCAAAGGTTAATTATCTCTCCTTCACTACGGGAAGTTTATTGATAATTGTAATTTTGCTCCCACGTTTTCATGTAACATGCAAATTCTTTATATCAATTTTAGTATTCAGTGTATTCATTGGCGCAGAAAAGGAAAACATGGATAAGAAAAATGTACAACAGCACTTACATAAAACAGAGGAAGAATAGTTCTGCTAACACATAGCATATACCAGAGAATGTCTCAGGATAGGTGGTGTATATTCTCTTCGATCTGACATCGCAGTTCTCCTAATTTGGTTACGTCACATCTCGCTGGCAGTGTGGACACTTATTATCATTGCTTGTTATTTGATATTTTGCAAAGAGCCCCTTTTGAGAAAGTATTTTTCCTCAAAGGGCATAATCCAGAGCATATTTCAAGTGTTCGTTTCACGACACCAGGGGAGTGTTTCACGAAGCTGTTCGTAAGTTACGAACGACTTGTGATCCCTTCTTGTGCTATATCAGATTCTCAATGAACAAAGTGTTTAACGTATTTAGCACAAGAAGGGATCACCAGTCGTTCGTGACTTTCGAAAAGCTTGGTGAAACACCCGCCAGGGCCCCGTCTTATGAAGAGTTGTGACTGATTAATATCAATCATTGCCCTGTACATTACAGATAGGGGATTGAACTTGTGATTCATTCAGATTAATCACGGGGCCAAGGCTTGAAAAGAAGCCGTGCAATATAATTTGTCATTTTTTCCACTGACTGAGAGTGAAGAAAGCTGAGCTTACCTGAGTTCTGCCTGGCTGGCCTCGCTCTGGCTAGACGGGGCATGGAGAGTGCCCTCAGAGGAGCTGCTGTCGTCGCTGCCAGACTGGCTGCTCATTAGATGGCTGCTGATTGGTTGACTGCTCGTGGCTTGGCTGCTGCTCGTTGGCTGCTGGCTGCTGCTGCTACTGACTTGGCTACCTTGTTCCATAAGCCCCTCCTTCTCTTCTTCCCCGTCCCTCCCATCTCCCTCTCCTTCCCCAGCCTGCCAGGTAGACTGTGTCTCCTTGGTTGCATCCCCTGCCCCTCTCCCACCCCCTGCCCCGCCCTCTCTGACTGGGCTATCCTCTGAGCTCCCGTTGGACCCATGAGTGGAGAAGCGCAATCTGTCACGAGAGAAGGAAAACAGGGAATATATCACTGCCATGCATCTTCGGATGCACGAGAACATTGGTAATTTAAAAGATAAACCCTCATTAATCAATCATTTCCTCATAATCAGAGGAAACTACAAAAATATTGATTGCACGTAGTCGACTGGTATGCCTTTGCCCTCCTGCGTAGAAAATGAAATATTGTGGAAGTTATCTTACAATGCCTGCCAAAATGATTGTAACTCTTACTCTTGATATTTGGCTTTGACATGACTTACATGAAAGATTCCTGTGATTCCAAGTTTGGTGACATTTGGTCAAATATATCAAATATATCAAAAGTTATCACACAAACTGTAAAAATATGATTTGACCTTGGCATATCTGATCCCAAATCTAATCAGGTAAAAAGCGAGTTAATGGCTGCACATGAGCAGATTACTACTGGTACGAATGATCTCAGTCCAATTGTACCAATCACAGAGTAAAATGGAAATTCCATAGATAGTGGACCACGTTTATACCCATTATAATGCAGATATGACAACAGCGATTCAGCTCTGAGAAGGTAGTGAAAGAACATTCCACCATGTGCATCTGCTTCTATTGTTGGTATGGGCACGCTTTAAAATAACACACCTACACTGTACACAGCTTCATGATCAAATCCCCAGCCGTTCTTGATTCAGTGGAGTGTCCGATCATGATGTAACTATGAACTGGCTTATTGTGCCATCATATATTGTCATTGCACCAAGTTTGGTGAAATGTGGTCTAATATTTCTTGAAGATTTTTTCCACTGACTCCTACCTTTGTCTGGTCTTGAATTTGCTGATCGCCGAGGACGGCTCGAGGCTATTGGCCGGTCCCTTCACGACGCTGCCCGTCAGGTCGCACTCATTGATAGAGGTATCCTCAGCAGCAACAGACGGATCCTGGGTCTCCTCCCCCCGCTCCTCGACCTCACTCTCTGCTGATTCGGCACTCGACACATGAGGGGAAAACGAGGGCATGGAGTGCAGCGAACTCTGAGGGGAAATCACAGGGTAGAATGAGAAAGTCAGGATAATACAGTGTAACTAGTAATCCTTCATGTTACTGATTTGATATTTCATTAGTCTCTACCACAGATAAGTACTTAAAAGTTCACCCTGAAATTTTGTTGGTTTCTATATAAGGAGACACATGCAAGGAAAATCCGTCATAGGATAAGACAGTTATGATCTTTTAAAGTTTTGATTTTGTGTTGTCACGTGCGAGGTGCTCTCCCACATGTTGTGTACAATTTGTTTCTTGAAAATGTGTATTTCTCAACAAGATATGCATCCTGATCCTTTTACAGTCATGTGCATTTGATACATCATTAGAAATATGTTTTTATAAAAATACATAGAAAGAAAGAGTAGATTAGTTGGCTGAAGTGTTCAGACTTAGTCATGGTTGCATCAATGTATCAGAAAGAAGCCAATTCCACAGCCTGATAGCTAGGGTAGATCATAAGACTAAACATGATTTGCTCTCACCTTCTTTCCCTGCGGCCTGGCACCATTCTTATTTTCTTTCCCAATGAGGGCGGCAGTTATATTCAACGTTGATTCATTTTCTGAAATGGAAAAATCAAGAATGCACATTTGAAATGACAAAAAAATGAGACCCTTTTCTATATATATTTCTTTGTTACTTAAAATTGTACTGAAACATGTCAAACAAATACGCTACAATATATTTTGCATCATACTCTATGGGGAAATATCATTGTTCACAGCTAGGGGCTAAATTTCCCTGATCCCTGAGTAATCTAATAACAGCGCAGTAAAGTGATCCTGTACGAACACAGCTAAATGCACACTAAATGCAAATTTCAAAGAGCTGTGGTAAGAGTGTGTACAATGTTGCTCGATACTCTCTCTTTCAGATTTTGAAAGAAACCTAGATACAGGTAGTTAGTTGCAAAACTTACTTTCCTTCTCCACACTTTGCCTATTCTCATTTCTTTCTTCTTCTTTTCTCTGGATAACTTCTTTGTGACGAGTTCACAACTCTCAATCACCACCAACCCTCTTCTTCTACTTCCATTTCATCCCATTTATTTTTGGTTTAAAACACCGAAAACTAAAACTCAAAAAAGTCTTGTGTGAGTGTTATAAAATATAAAAATAATCTCCTCTTTTGTCACTTTTCCTTTCCTCTCTTCACTTACCACTCTCCGACCAATAGTCGTCAAACAGTTCAAAGCCATCGCTGTCCTTCCGTACATCTTGCTTCAGCTGGATCCCAGTCCGCCTGAAATCATCCAGAACAGCGTGAAAAATTTGTCATGTGTGTGCAAAGTAATCCCTTACACATGGAAAGTAATACACAGGGGTTTGGGACGATTTTCCCCCAAAAATGCTTTAAAGAGCCCTACAAAATGTTAAAAGAGCCCCCAAAATTCACATAAACACAATGTAAAATTGTAGCTACATGGCCAATGTAGTCAGAGAGGAGCCCCAGAAATGTAGAATTAATTTCCCCCCCCCATTACATCTCTGATGTCTGATATTCATCAAGAACAGCGTGAAAAATTTATCATGTGCGTGCAAAGTAATCCCTGATCTGTGACATCACAGCTTCATAATCGAGTTCCCACTTTGCCACCAAAAAATATCAACATTTGTATTTATAACTTACTAATTGATTAAATGTCAAATGCACAATTGAACAAAAACTTGAACTTACCTCCCGACACCTTCTTGGTAGAAAGGGTTAACATAGACCTGTCAGGGTTCGTACAAGGAAACAAACATTTATAAACACAATCAGGCTCAGCTCAATAAATCCATAGACTGGAGAGACAAGCCCAATCGTTGGGCAGTCAGAAAGGTTCCATTTTGTGGGACATTATATTCATATAACAAAATAGGGTTAGATCTACACTACAGCTCAAAGGAATTGGCATAGGGAAACTTCGAAGTCTTCGGAAAGGGAAACCTGAAAGGGAAGAAATGTGGAAGGAGCCGCAGTTTTACACCGCGGTAGGTTTCCAGTTTAGCATGAAATATGATCAGTCATCTAGAAATTTTATTTGCTATCAACATTTTACACCACTTGAAAGTCATGATCAAGTCGCAATACTGGTGAAATTTCCGCACTTAACTCGTTGGTTTAACAGAGATAAGCAAAATACAAACAGTTAAAATGCACACGCCGATGTGAATATACGGTGCTACACAAAATGCTGTATAACTCGCCTCAATACAGGTCAACGACTAACTCGTGAAGAAGCCCGTTCGCGTTCGAAATAACAAACATTTCGTGAGGCAAGTAGTAGATCAAGGCCCAAAAGTACGATGATAATAGCACCAATATTACTTTTCATCATATCAGCATACTTACATTCTTCTGCTTGAATGCCATGTTATGAATTAAATCGTATTTAACACTGCACAAAAATATTAAGTTAACATTGTCCTGTTCAAAAAGCCGCGCGAATTGAAGCTAACGAATTTTTTCCCCCTGGATTTGCACTGTACGTCCCAAGCCTTTAGGTGGCGCTGTTGATATTTGCGCTTAGCTAGCTCAGCTCAGTTGCACTGCGAGTGTGACTCAAAGGGGGTGGTTCCGGTGAACATGGACCCCCCCCCCCCCCCCCCCCCCAATGAAGTTTTGAAACGGACATTTTCGGAATCCCCAGAGTGTCTAATTAATCAATTCCAAAATTTCATGGGCTTCGTCTCGCGTCCAATTCGAATGTTACGAGATTATTTTGTTTAACGACATTACTTTTAAAGCAAACTATTGTGAAGCGTGCCAGATAAAATGCTGCTCTGTTGGGAATTGTGTGTATTGATGTTGAAATATTGAACCAGTTACGCGTTAAGGGTTTAGATATACTAGTAGTGATTTGCTTATGTTATCCGTTTCATGATTCAACATTCTGGGTCTATATGCGTTGGAAATTATTAAAAGCTTGCACCGGTTATTTCTATTCAAAATTCTATTTGTTTTCCGAGAATAAAATCTACAAAAGCATTATTAAGGCTATCTGCCTCTCATCTTCTCAATATAAGCTCGCTATCGATTGAAAACGATGGCAACTTACTCTCCTGCAAATTGGTTACAAATAAATGTTACGCATAATGTACTATGCAAACTGGAAAATATTTTTCCAAAAAAAAAAAAAACGGCTCAAAAGTTTGATGATCAACGGACAATAAGACTTCTAGCGTAGTTGTAAAAACAACTGCTTTTGTCGATTTGCAATAATGCGCTGATGCGCGGTGCCGGTCTCAAGGCTATACGACGTCAACGCGAGGCCTATAGGAACCAGTGGTCATATTCATGAACCCTTCCTGAGCCTATTTAGCTTTTAAAATGCATGTGCATAGCTGAATGCATTTTAGTAACTAACGAGGCTAGACAGGTTTCATGAATATGGCCCCAGTCCGCGAAATCTACATCAGCAATCCATGGAATTTCCAGTTCAAGTATCCAGTGTATCGTGAGGGAAGTTCTTCAACTGTATTTTCTTCCATCTCAATAGAACCTACATAATTTTATTTGATTTACCTGGAAAAGGGTTTACTCTACCTTTATAGAAATGGTAACCCATTTGCAGAACTCACAACATTCCGCAGGAATCAGTGGTATACCCTAACGATATCGTGACTGAAACCTCACAGTTATAGCCTCACGAACCGTTTCAGGAAAACTGACAAAAAAAAAAAAAACCCTCCTCGTTTTCGTTTGAAACATGCCGATCATAGCCTATGATACAACCGTGCGGGCCGGGGCTCACAATACCCGCATTACCCAGAGCGGAGAGTCGGGATGTGCGCTGATTGCGGTCTCGGGCTCGAGGCTAAAGGAACCGCGGAGGTTTTTGACGACCCGCCCAAAATCTACTCATAATCTAAAATCGATATGATTCTGCTCAAAGTCATTTTCCAATCATAATTGGGAGGATTTTTTTACACAGTGTTTTCTGCAATTTCCATGACATGTACACAATTTATTTTGTTAACCTGCAGAAGGGCAACCCTATATTTATATAATGTCCATCGGATGACCTCCTGACTGATGTCAGGAGTTATGAGTTATTAGTATCATCACAATGAGAGACATTACAGCTTTTCATGGAGTTAGCATTCAATACTAATTAAACTTAACAAGATCAACTATTGTCACGTTCTATACGTCAAGTTCCCTATAGGCGCCATTACCATGTTTACACAATTAAAATGAAGAAATCCGTTTTTAAAGGGTTACTAAATTAGAAAAATAAGTTCCCACTAATCTATGTAAAATAATCCACTGAAAACGAATTTCACATTTGTTTGCCGCAATAAATTCTCATTTTGACGAAAATTTGAAAAAAGCACACCTCCAATGACGTCAGAAAAGTAAAAATGCCATAAGTGCCAACGGCATAAATAAACTATTTTCTTCACGCCGTTCAAACAACATGTTACCAATGGGAACCCCAAAGCTTGTCCGAGGCTTATTATTTGCATCATTGTTACAAAAAAATGACAATGATATCAATGTTTTCAGTAAACTATAAAGCATTTGTAAATATATGTCAAATGCATCAATTGAAAAAAAACACAGAAGGAACATAGATCATTTCTTTAATTGTAACCGATCATACACATGCATGTGTTTTTTTCAGTGAACAAAAGAACAGTTTGAAATAGGCTTCATATGAACTTCGTCATTTCAAATCAGTTTTTGCAGTGAACGATTATTCTGCAGTTGTATCCATAATTGTGCAGGATTCCTTCTATTTTCTAATATGTTGCTACGATCATGATGATAATGATTTTTCTTGAGAGTTTTTTTTTTTTAGGTTGTTTACATAATTTCTCACATCGCAGTATAAAGTTTCAAATCTCTCTTATTGCTCGTTGATTGAGTCATTTTATAGCGGGAAGTGTGAAGGACATGCAGCGTTTGGTACTGGTATACATGATATAGGTGATTCTCTGGTCCTGAGTTACAGACCGCCGAGAAGGTGTAGGCTCCACCTCGTTGAGTTCTTAAGTGGGACCGGGTTGGTAGGCCGACTGATGTCCTCAGCTTGGAGTAGTAAGGCCTGGAAGATTGCACATGAGTTCGAGGAATACACGGTACGTTTCCCACAGTATCTCCGCCGAGGGTTCCATCTTTTTTTATCATGTACACTTATGCTAGTGAAGTCAGAATGATATGCATACAATCGTCAAATGTTAAACTTCTTGTTACAAAAGGTTATCTTTATAATAACATGCTCTTTATATGCTCAATACACGTTATATCACACTAAGTAACAAACTTGAACACAATTTTCTTTTATGTTCTTTGAATGTTTTCATGGTGAAAGTGTACTAATGAATGCTATTTAGAAAAAAAGTAAAAACTTTCGGTAACACCATATGGTTGCATTCTTTCAGGATATTTGACCCACTTACGGGGTGAGGAAAGGAAAGGAAAGAGGGAAAACATGAGAGATGATTTTACAATCTACTTCTACTTCTATATTTATTGCCGCATGTCGATTTGCGTTGCGGAGCTATTACAATTACTTTTACGCTGTATGTGTCAACGTTGTGCAACGTGAAAAAGCAAAAACGATACGAAAAGAAAAGAAAAAGAGAGCAGAGTATATCAAGGACACCCAAAGGATTTTCTCCACAGATTAAGTTCCTCGGAATATACGAACAAGGTCTTGTGATGGAATAATCCAAACCAAAAGAAGGAATAAACTTTATTTAGGATACCAGAGGGATTATCTCCACACTTTTACTTTCTCAGAACTTCCTGGGTGAGTAATCATGATAGGCTTATAGGTGGTTAAATGAAATGCCACGTAATGTGTTTTATTGACCGCTTGTTCATTGTAACGCTCACGTGAAGCAAACATTGAATTATATGTAACGTTCACAGACCTTAACATATACGTAACACAAGGTTCAGGCTATGGGGCAAAATTTCGTGATCTAGTTAACGTTTAAGTTTTTTTTCTTTCATTCAAGAGTGTGTCACCGGATAAAACACATTGTAGCAGAATCATCATACTCATAGTGAAACTCAGGCCTACAGGCTCCTTTCTTCAACTTTTTCCAACTTTTCCACCTTGCCAATTGGTATTCAGTGAGTGAATGCAAAATATTGAGATCGATTTGATAGTCAGTAATGTTGAATAATCATTAG
Organism: Arbacia lixula; assembly: GCA_963669155.1. NCBI lineage: Eukaryota > Metazoa > Echinodermata > Echinoidea > Arbacioida > Arbaciidae > Arbacia > Arbacia lixula. Next base: position 3,980,497 of record OZ022580.1, on the reverse strand, counting down.
CATTTGAATAAACAACAGCAATCTAACTGCCAGTCAAATCGACTTGATTATACAATAACATACTCATAGTGTTCGTTTTCACGCGATCAAATGTGAACAAAGTGGTGTTTTTACAACTTTGCTCTCATGCAACGGTCACATCTCAGAGCGGCGACCAACCGATTTGTAGCCTGCTCGGTCACTGCTGGAATTTAGGCATCGCCCAGCGATTTTTGGAAAAGTCGTGCAGGCTGTACAGCACAAGCGATGCTTGGGCGGCGCCTAGTTGGATTCCTGTCGGTTACTGGCCAATTTGAGGTCAAAACTGGGCAAAATCGGGGAGCTTCTCCGCGCAGCGTCCCGGCAGTGACCAACTGATGACCCACCAATTCCCGGGCGGTCTCCCACCGACCACCGGCTGATTATAAAGAAATTGTTCGGCGGCCGGCCAGTGATCGGCGGGGCATCTATAAGTGTCTCGTATAGGCGTACCTGCGGCGGCCCGCCGGGCTCCGCCGGGAATTTATCATGGGCAACCTGGGTATATATGTGGCTTCCCCAGCCACTATCGAGTAGATGCCGCGGTAAATCGACCTGGCGTTGCCCGGACGCCGACCGATTTTGAGTTCGCCGATTTTGAGTTCGCCGCACAGTGACCGGCATATCTCCAAGCGGCGACCGGCCAGCAAGCGGGCGGCGAACGTTTGTCAGCCTATGACGTAGCGGATTTGATTTTTGACCTAAATCGCTCGACGGCGAACGCTCGATTAGCACGGTGCCCGTGCCCGGGCACCGAGCGTATTTTGGGCGGTGAGTAAAAAGTGAGTAGGCGCCGCCCAAATTTTAACTCCGCGCTAAAACTTCAGCGGCGACTGAGCGATGCCATAAAAACAAGCGGTGCCCGGGTGGACGCCGCTCGGTGCCCGGCCGGAATTGGCTAAAAACTCGCCGCCCGGCCGCTGAGCAGGCTACTTTTTGGGATTGTGACCAGAGCTTAACACCGAGAAGTCGCGCTGTGCATCGATTTTAAACCTTTTGATTCGTTTTTTAAAATAATATGTCATGGTTTGCATGCCCGTAATTTTAAGTGTTGCAAGTGTCTCACGTCAGTGGAGAGTTGATATAAGAAGAAGGTTGCAATGACGCTGATAATGAAAATGAAAATACAAACAAAAAAGGAAGAGTAGCTTAATTAATATTACTGTTACGGCCCTATCAAGTTTCATATATAATATGTGAATATAAACTTGCGTGTGTATGCGTTTGTGTGTGCATATATATCCAGCTAGAACCGCTTTGCACAGGATCGGCTGATCGGCTACAAAGTGTATTCAGCAGAGCGGATAGGTGTACCAGGGAGGTGGGAGTTGAGATTTTGCAATCAGTGGTTTGGCTACCGACGCGACGGTTTCACGTCCAGCCACAAGGACGTGAAACCGTCAGTAGCCGATCCACTGATTGCAAGGCACGCCTATACATGCATATACATGTGTGTTTGACTGTGTTCGTATCTGTGTGTGTGTATGTGTGTGTGTGTGTCTGTGTGTGTGTGTGTGTGTGTGTGTGTGTGTGTGTGTGCGTGTGTGCGTGTGTGAGGGTGGGATGGGGAAGGGATGTGGGCTAGATTGTTGTAGTTTTCTGTTTTCCATGTTGTTTTTCTTATATAAATGATATATATATATAGAAAACTCTTGTAGTATTGTTATGAATATAGTTTTATATTGTAATTACTGTTTATTTCGAAAAAGCAGGAAAATAAAATGTTGACAAAACAAAAAAGTGAGTGTGTATGTGTGTTTTACGGACATTTTATCTAAATATGAATACATTTCAGCTTTCGCTGATGAACTCTAAATTTTGTCACGAAGTGCTTAGTTAACAAGGACAAGCGCATACAATAAATGACACTTTTCGAGATGAATATACTAGATTTGGCACGGCTGGGTACGTTTTGTTTATGTTGCTTCTCTGAGAAAATAATATCTTAAAGTAACGTTTTCAGCATCTTTTTAATGGCATATGATGCGGAACAGTGTGAAATCGAGACTTTTGTACTGCAACTTGAAATCACAATTAGAGACTTTATACCTCATTGTAACAATATTCTTCGATTGAATCTTTATAGATGCGTCGTAGGTATTACATGTCACAACTGCGCAAGCCTATGGGATGAGGATGTCAAAAGATTCTTCTGCGCCATCCTAGTTTGTTTATACGTCAAATCCAGGCCAAAATTACCCAGAGAATCAACGAAGTCGAACATGGAAGATCAGAGAGAAGATCTTTGTAAAGCATTCTTTTGTGACTAGAGTACAATAAATCGTCAATAATTAAATGGCTAATGGTATTCCATGTGACTTCAACATCCTTGATTTGGCGGCGGATGTCCCTCGATATGAATATCCCAATGTGATATCAATGCACGAGACTGTTGACGTAATAAATTACTCTTCGTGCTTATTGCATTCTTTACACATCGCTGCCTGTATCTAGTGATTCAGTTTGGATAGTTGAAATGCACTCTGATTTTATTAATCGTTGCTAGTTGGACAAACCTCGGACTAGCTTTGAATTTAACATTAGGCCTATTAACGTTTTGTTTAAACGAGATGCATGCCATCTGCATACATAATAAGATTAGCTTGTTGATAAGAATGCATTATGAATTACATAGTTTGCTGAGTTTGCGTGACGTCAGACCTCATTGTTACCTGCTTACTATAGAAGCCTATTCAGGATTTTGTTTTGTTAGCCTACTCTACCCGGACCGTACCATGCTGTACCCGGGATTTGAATGAACCCAACTCTTTCCAAATGGGCAAGGTGAAAAAGAAATTAACGTTTACGAATCGACCTATATACAATGCGAAAAGCTATTACTCGGTCTCGAGTTCGCGTGTAGCGTCATAGTCATGGTAGTCACGGTCTTGTCAATGATGCAGCGCCATCTATCGTCCTGGCCGTAAACATTAGCTTTGGAAAAACACAACGAAAAAACAAATGCCTGATGACGTCATGCTGGTTGCAGTATTGTTAGTAGGTCTGTCTCTCTTTCACTGCTTTATTACAGTTTTCATAGATTGTGGTTTTAATTCCCCTTCTCTCTGAACTTCCTCGCTGTACCCACGAGTACCCACGAGCTCTGATCGCAGCGGCTCGTTATGCCAAAGCAAGTTTTGATCGATCACCACATTAAGCATGATGATGACGTGGTGATTTTCGTTATAACCATGGTGACAGTGACATTAATCCTTTGGGTGCAAGATACTGCAGCTCTAGATGCGTTCCGTGGTATTACGTGTTCGATGATACATCAACGGTGCATAAAGAATTCACACGAACACTGTTTCTGATAGTCGTAGTATTGGAGCTAGGGCGGGGCAAGGGTGAGGTGTTGTGTGTGTGTGTGTGTGTGTGTGTGTGAGTGGGGGGGGGGCGCTCTGGTCATCGCCCACACTACTTAGCGGAAGACTATCCGGAGGCTATCTACGGATGTAGATGGCGTGCAGATCATTGGCGTGCCAACCAAGCGAAACTAAAGAAACAGAGACAAACCACAGCAAACATGCCAAACGGACACAAAAGGGCAAGATAAATAGCATTTCAAACACGCAGTTACATATTATTTAGTGGGAGACCACGGCTATAGATGACATGCAGAGCATTTCCATCAATCAAGCAAGCAACACAATCAATTCATACTAACATGACTAAATAAACATAAACGTTAACAAAAACGTCAAAAGAACACAAACAAGAACAAGAAGAACAAAGTGAAATAAAGTTATTACAATAGAATCACAGTAGCCAAAAAGACTGTAAAAGTTAAGCAAATTCAATGGAAACGGAAAAACACGTACACAATTACGACAAACATATCAATTATAACACATATAAGGGAAACAATAATGCGTATATCATCAAAGCTGGCTAAAGCAAGGCTTGACTAACCATCATTTTCATTGAATTCATTGTTAAATAACTGTTTACTTGGCTTTTAGATGATGGCTAAAGAACTGAAGTGAATCGGATTAAAATCAACGCGCACTAAAGTAATTAGAAAGAAAAAACAACGGCAACCAAAGCTTAACCCTTATCATGCCTTATGTGGATTATTTCACCAGAAATACAGACGTAAAGTCATTTACAGTATCGTGTGATGATACACCTTTAACCCTTCGTATGCCAGACAAAATACTTCTCAATGCGTTTTGTATGCATCCATTCTTGAGAGAAACTACATCCATGGCGCGTATAGAGGTAACCGTCTTAATGGTGACATCATAACACAGTGCATCATCCAAGAAAACATGAGCAACACGTTGTGAAAAAAAAAATGTTTTAGAAATACATGCATTGTTAGGTGTAAGGAATTATGTTTAATATAATCACTGATAATAATCTATCATACTTCCTTAATACTTTTCCATCAGGACAACAATATTAATCATTTTCTTTGAGCATTTTATCACCATTGGCATGATTAGGTATATGGTAATAAGAGAGTTAATATCTCGATCAGATTGATGCTGTATGCGAGGGAGGTTTGGGAGGTTTCCTTTAAAGTTTGTGATCAAATATCGTGGAAAGGGTAAATAAAAGATCAAATTCTTAGCATCGACTGTTTACATTTGAAAGGAAACTGAGCCTTCGAGGTGAACTATGGAGTAAGGCATGTTATCTTTTCATGGCTCATTGCAATTCTACGAAACGCCTGATTTTCATTATAACATAGCAACAGCGAGGAACGTCGCTAAGCAAAAATGCAAAAAACTTGTACAGTCAAACTATGATAGAGAACAGACAGAGAGACATGCAGTACGAATTTTACCGTTATATTTGATAAAGTGATTACTTTACAATTTAGTTTCGCGATTACGTATTTACATTTGACGTTATATATTGTACAAATATGGTTGTGCATGCAATATCAATCACATTGACGACGGGTAGATAGCGCAGATGGTAGACAGCCTGCTGAATAAAAGATACAATGCCCTCGCACATGATGCGTGCGATTGTGAAAGGGTAAGGCCCATGCAAATGAACTAGTATGTACTATGTGCCAGATATTAATGATAAAGACATTCGTTTGTCCACACATGACACATATGAAAAACAATTACTCATAAATGAATAATCACCACCCAACCCCCATTGTTATTATCATGTGTATAGTGACGTAATGTATAAACGGTTAGATTTCCATGGAATAGCATTCTAGTCACGAATGCGGGGGCGAGTGCCGATTCTCTGCAGCTGTAAGACGAGAGGTGCGTGTTGCTTATGAAATTTTATTTCATTGCGGTTAAAGGGGGAAAAGACCTTTTTGGCCGGGGTGTCTTTAAAGAGGAGCAAACAATGTCCGTTGGAGCCTAGCTACCGCCAGGAGCAATGACCCTTGCAGTTGTTTGACCTCTGTACTTTTCATTTGCTGAGCTATCGACAGAGGTGCCCGATCGTACCGGTAGCATGGGCATGATGGGTAGCCTGGGCTCGGGCTCTTTTCGAATCCTTACGAACCGATGACGCCGCCACCGCCGGCTAGAGCGATCGTCCCCGATCAATCGAGGCGCCCTCCCCGCGGATGCCAGTTTAGACCGGCGCCTATCAACCGGCTGTGCACAGCTAGCTAGCTCGAGTGGTCTATTGTCACCGAAACCCAAACCAACCTTAACCTTGACTCCGCCGCCAGCGCTCCCCCGCCAGCGTACCCAACCGTTCCGTTAAGAGCACTGAAAAAACCCACGGCTGCCGGGAAGTTTGTACCATTAAGCAGGGACCTGAATATAAGGGAGGCAACCGTGACACTTGCGGACAAATGAAAATTCACTCTAAATTGTGGTCACTGTGATTTCTAAATATCATCAGCGATAATCAATTAAAACTTGAGCGTCGAATTTGCCGATGGGAGACCGGACTCGCATTTGTTCGCAAACAGGCCCTGTTGCTTAATACTGGTAAGTTTGAATTCCACTTTTAACGCAAACCTTATTATCGGCGTATCGGTTTAAATCATGGATATGACTGTCATATGCTTACATATCTATATGCCTACATACAATAAGACAGCACTGCACACAGCAAAAATGGCCCCAAAACACCACATTCAAACATTGCCTCGTGTTCACGATCAGAAATCACCAGCAGTGTAAGAATGGACTGCCAATTATCATCTATAGGATACATTTATAATCTGGGAAAAATACTATGAATTTACCTTGCATGTATATTTTAAACAAAAGTAGGCATGTGCCATTTGTCGCATATAGTAGCATTTTGTCAGCTACAAGGATATATAGAACTCAAGAAATAAACTGTTTATGATCAAGGCTTAGGGTTCTTTCAGTATAAGAGATATATAATAAATACAATTATTCAGCATAATGCAGGAAGGTTGTTAGTGGGTGCAGCTAGTCGCATTGTCATTGTATTTAATACACGTGTGTCGTTGATTTAATACATGAAACGAATCACACATTTCAAAGACAGCTCTGAACATATAGGGTTTTTTGTTTAGCTTCTGGCATTACAAACATGATAATATTCATACGATTTTGTTCATCTTTATGAGATATTTGTGGGTCCAAATAGATTCTTCCACATGCATGAAAGAGGAATGTTGTGTTGAAAATGTTTATTTATCCTTTGTGTTTGTGCACCATGAGTTTAAGATACACCTATGCATGTCTCTCATTGACTCATAGAAATCACCATGTAATATTTTACACCACTTTCATCTTTGATGCCATTGTAGGATTGAATTTTAATAAAATATTACAATTTGATGAAATTGTACCTTCTATCGGCCTCTTGTATATGATATCAATAAATTATGATACATTTCATTAAACATGTCAGAAAAACACATTTACATTTGTATTTGTACATTTTACATTTGATTTGTGCACATTGAACATTTTTGTGTAGATTTAATTTTGAATAGTGGTATTATCTCCATGTCTGAAGGTTCTTCTTGGCCAATGTCTTGTGTTTACAGATACGATGATTGAAATATGTTTACATTCTGTTCATCGATAACATGTTCATGGTAATTACTATTATAAGCCTAAACATAATAATCAAAAACTCTCAATCAATCATGACTAGTATAACTACCACCATTGTTATGCACTCAGGCAGCTACTGCTGCTGCTGCTACTACTACTACTACTACTATTACTGATACAACAAGTACTACTACTACTACTACTACTTTTACTACTACTGCTACTGCTGCTTTTACTACTACTGCTACTGCTGCTTTTACTTCCTCTACTACTACTACTGCTACTACTACTACTACTACTACTACTACTACTGACTATGCTACTACTATGATTAATGTTACTGCTACTACTACTACTACTGCTACTAATAATAATACTATTACTACTACTGCTACTACTACTATTACGGACTACTATTAATACTACTTCTAATATTGTTGTTGCTACTGTACTTCTGCTACTATTTCTAATGCTTCTTGTACTACTGATGCTACTACATCTACTGCTGCTAGTATTATTATTACTACTATTACTGCCACTGCTGCTACTACTACTACTACTACTACTACTACTACTATTATTACTACTATCACTACTATTACTGTTACTACTACTTCTGCTGCTCCGACCCCTACTCCTACTTTTGCACTTCGACCTCAAAGTATTGGAACAAATCTTATCAACATTATACAACAACAACCACTACTATTACTTCTAATGATTAAGACAAGTAATAATGACAAAGAACATATTTCCATTTCAATACAAATTTATTCAGCGGTTTCGTAAAAATGAAACTTTAATGTATAAGATACAAAGAAATGTAAAATACATAGCACCACATACACACTACACATATTTATTGCACAAATTAACTCTTAACTTTAAGTGTTATAGTACTAAATACTGTACATGGTTTGTCACGTATAGGCCTATAACTTACACGTAGAATCAAGGTTAGGCACATGATGGGTAAGTATTACGCCAAATTAACATTATGATCAGATAATTAACGATTAATACATTCAGCGAATAACTGGAGTGTGGTTATTTTGAATGCTTAGCCTGTTTTATTCCAGCTGGTCCCAGTTTATCTATATTGACACCACTACCAGTTAATTAAAGTATTCGAAGTTCAATAATGAAACTGGTTCCCTATACATTGGAATGAGTTAGCCAGTATCGGTACCATCTGGCGTAACTGGAGCTCAATTGTTTTTTCGACGTCGGTTGACTAATACCTCTGCTTTGGATACTACTTATTTTAGTCCTGCTTGCACTTCTTCAAATACAAGTAATACTCTACTAATTTGATCCTATTTTCGGTTGTAAATATACGGTTCATGTACAAATTTTTACCAATTATATCATGAAAGCGCGGACATAAATGCAATAGGAAAATATCATTGACAGACTGATAAACGTATGTGAGAACACCATTGCATGCGTACGTAACTTTCCGCGATGTAAATGGATGTGTTGGTGCGCGTGTCAATACGACAGTCTTTACTGTATATTCGCGATGTAATTCCGCATGAAACTCATATTTGCAGTCAACGGTTTAAACAGGATGACGAATGTATAACTATTTTGCAGTTCTCGTGAAATTAGAGCTTTGAATGTATTCCAAAAATTGCGAAGCGATATCACATGCTGCTTTATTTCCTATTGTATCGTGCATTTGTATGCCAAATTAATTAAGATACAGCATTTATTATGTATTACATCTCTTTAAACATTGAATACTACACGATTATTTACTACTCCAACATGATTGCTTCTACATTTGGATGTTTAAGATGGTAAAACATATTTTGCTTCCATACCATGTTTGTATTTTCTTTTGGTAAAGAATCGATTTGGGCTCAACTCCGTTCATGTGCTACAATCATCAATTCTACTAATACTTCTATTAATAATTTGTGTCATTGATGTTGTAGTCCATTTTCACACATTTGCATTTATGTGAGCTGAATAGCGTAAATGAAACTAAAGACGGACACTGAACTTATTACATTACATGTATCACATTACAATGTAACTTTATTACATTAATTAATATTGATAGTTTAGAGCAACGTAACTTTCCTCATTGTGTAAAAAACAAACATTTTCATATTGTGGAATATTTAAGTGGGTATTATTGCATAGTTTTATGTATCTATTAGCGCAATATTAACCACATTTCAATGTTGTTTTTATGTTTTCTGGCGCATATAAACGCAATCAACTTATCGAACAAATTAATGTAGTGGATCCTAGCTAATGGGTAATAAATAAATAAAATCACTTGTTTATAGTTAATTTCTGCAATTTTAAGTCAAAAGGTGAGCTTACAGTTTAACATAAATAGAATGAAATGGTCTCAAAATTAACGCAAATATTGTACAGTTTTCAATGATAACGATACGTATATACGAGGTTTAAAAAATACTAATTTTTAAAGAAAATGCATAAAAGATACACTGCACAATTAAAGTACATAACAGGTAGAATTATGTTCATGATGAAGACACCTTTTTAGATAGGCAGTGCAGTGATAATTCCTTTCGGTTCGTGTTGAATTTATGGATGCAATTCCATGATATAAATTCATAAATAACCCATTCGTAAAAATCAGTTTTGATCACATTACGATTTTTATACGTGCCCATTACATATACTCCCATATTCACCTTCACAGTAGTCATAATAATCGCACAAGAAGATTTTGTCAGCAATGTACATTTATATATATCGTAAACTTTGCTTCGACGTTTCTAGGTACTAACATACAAATTGAAATTAACCTTCTGTTTACTCAGATCATCAGAAATGCTAATGATTCTAGCACAAGCTCATATTTATGTATCTTTGATGGATCTCCTTTAAGAATGAGTGCTTTTTAAATCTCGTATACACGTATCGTTATCATTGCAAACTATATTGAAAACTTTGAAACATTGAAAACTGTACAATATTTGCGTTAATTTTGAGACCATTTCATTCCATTTATGTAAAACTTTAAGCTCACCTTTTGATTTAAAATTGCAGAAATGAACTATTAACAAGGGATTTATTTATTTATTACCCATTAGCTGGGTTCCACTACATTAATTTGTCAGATAAGTTGATCGCGTTTATATACGCCAGAAAGCATAACAACAACATTGAATTGTGGTTAATGTTGCGCTAATAGATACATAAAACTATGCAATAATACCCATTTAAATATTCCACAATATGAAAATGTTTTTTTTTTTACACAATGAAGAGAGTTAGCGATGCTCTAAACTATCAACATTATTTCAAGTTTACAATAATTGTGTAAAACATTATTTGTATACATGGCATTTCCACATACACTACGGTATGTGCACATTTCAAGTGTTTTGGATGTTTAAATCTTCGGTTTACATTTTGTTTATATAAAATCTTTGTTATTGTTTTGCTTTATAGTGTTTTTATTGCATTAATTCAATACATATAAAAATCATAATCTTTACTGATAAGCATAATAAATGCATGATCTATATATATCATCATCTCATTGATAAGGATAATGATTTTAACGATGTTTTGGGTAGGGTTATAGACTTGGATGTACATGCGGGTTGCTGTATTTGATCTGATTTGAGTTGATCTTTTTAGTTTCTGCTTGGAATCTAAGGCATCAAATCAAATTATAATAGCAAATAAAAGTGTCAACCAGTACATCGTATGGATATTTTAATATCAATGAAACAAAATGAGTGAAAATGGAAATGAATATGATTTCAAAGTACGAACCACGTTGTTCATGTTATTCGTGTTTTATAATCATTTATGTGGCAAGTGCGTGTTATGTTCGACAGTAATACCGTACCACAGGGTAGGATTTTATGTGACATACACAAAGTAAAAGCTGGCCTCTTAACTAACCATATGTCCTGTATGATAGCACGAAGAAGCATTTATACGTTTTCACTTCACATAGCAAGCACGTTAGGAAAAAATTACCAGCATATATGTCGAAGCAGTGTGTATTGTTATATTGCTTGGGCATACTGTGACACCAGTTACGCACATGTATAAAAAGAGTTACAGAGTGTATATTTTCGCATTTATTTATTTTCGTGGAAATGCTATAAGTTCAAACCAATTCGCCTTCTTAGGTGTATGTGCACGTGCGAGGTGTAACACCTTTACTACCCAGATCGAGATTGATGTTGGCCGTTGGTACCCGGTTTTCAATGAGGAAAATAATTGATACGAGTTTGAACGAATCCCAGAAGAGCTGTTTTGTGTAATCGTATATCGCATATAACTTACATAGCTGACCATGTGCATTAATGGCCTGTCATGTAAGATTAATTTTGTGTGACATATTCTTGCATTTTTATAATATTGTTTGAAAAACTTAAATTGAGCTATCATACATAATAACTTTCTTTTTTTACATCAGGTAATGGCTTAGGGTTATGTTCCGGATCGTACATCTTTATAAGCTTCTTTCAATTGTACTCTGTTAGATACTAATTTATATATATTTCCAAAGGCAGTATTACAATAATTTCTGACGACGGTTACAGATGTTGTCAGTAGAGGTATTATACGATTTATAAATCTCACTCTGAATAGCAAAGTGTTAGCATTATAAGACAAGTTCAATAGGCTTTAATACGAGGTATACGAGGTATAGGTCAATTTGTGTCGTGAACAATTAACGGTGTATAGACATCTTTTAACGTTAGCTCTGTTACAGTCACATATATGAACACATCACTTTGTTGAGAGTGTGTCAATATCTTATCATGGTATATAATACGGATATAATTATACCAGTTAGTGCATTTTAAACATTCGTCATCTTCTAATTTCTTTTAAGCTGTTTATATAAAGTTGTAACAACACATATATAATCGTGCCAGCTACTTACCACCGTGGAATGAGTCATCTGTCTAGATTGATCATTTATTACAAAAAACATAAACTCAGAAATGACAATATTATTGTCATTTCTGAGTTACCCCTTTATGTATTTTGCACCCATAATACACACACAATATAAAGAAAACTGTTTTGTGTGGCATGGCAAGAGCTGATAAGAATTTTCATCCATTTACCAGTTATCAAAATGATTCATAAGTGTGCATTTAAGTTACGTTGTGAATAATTCATTTCATCGAAATATATGTGGAACTGCAGTATTTCTGTGATATACCTTCGATGATTATAATGATTTGCTTTGTATCTGTCAGGAAACTATAGAATCCTGTAATGGCATCATAAAGAGAGATGAATGTAACGTAATACGAGGACAAACTATTTGGGTATTTTTTTTTTTACATTTCTGTTGGTATGAATATTTCCAAAAGGCAGAGTTCTGCGCCTTAACCATGTTGGTAGTATCAAGGAGTCCTTATAACGCAGTTAACTTTCTGATTTGCATAATGATATACGAGTCATATTACCTAGTTATATGATTCAAGGATCGTTCTGCTGCTCTACCATCAATGTACGACCGTAACAAATATTTAGTTGTTAAATCTGTAATAGATAGAACTTATCATAATCACGGTCTTACATACTCCGGTCCGATTTGGCGTTCCTTTTTAGAAAAAAAAAAACTGTGTCGTATCACATGGCTTGATAGATGCTTTCAAAGTCCATAACCCCAATCCTGCGTTCTCTCCACTGGCTTCCAATATATCACCTTATATCTTTTAAAGCTCTTCTCCTTAAATACAAAATCCTGAACGGGCAAGTCACCAAGTATCTCGAAGATCTCATTTCTTTACATTCCAGTACTTCGTCAAGACCTCTTCGTTCATCTTCTATAAGGCAATTATCTCCTGGACCTCGTACTTTGACAAAATACGGTGATCGTGCTTTTTCTTTAATTGCCCCTTCTCTCTGGAATTCTCTACCTGCCCATATACATTGAGCCACTTCTGTGAATCAGTTTAAAACCCTGCTGAAAACTTACCTTTTTAATAAATAAGATCATGGACTATCTCAGTTCTTGGTCGATCAATTGCGGTGCATATCAACGTTGATTTTAAGTATTTACCCATTTATATGTTAATTATTTTGAATTACTTAAGGTTTTTACTTTAATTCCTAGGATAATTAACAGAAAAAGGTGCGCTTAGAAATGTTTGTATTAAGCGCCAAATAAATGTTTATTATCATTATTATTATTATTATTATTATTATTATCATTATTACTAAAGTTTTTTGCTGAACTGTACAGTAAACAAACCTAAATAGTTTTTTTTCCCAGTAGAATGATATGCATTTTTGTCAATATAACAGATCGATTGTAATCTACCTTTGAATTGTTCTTTCTATATATCTTTATTTCCCACCCTGAATGTAACATTCACTCTTTTCCATTGTTTCGTTATTGAACCCCACACTTTGTTCAGTTGTGTGAATTCTATGTGAGAAGTATATCGGTACCGTTTTGGAAATTATTGATTCAATTCGTTTTCGTTCCCAAACCTTACCAACATAACAATATAAAGAGATCTTAGTAACGGGAACGACTGATTTGGTAATGCGTATTTACAAGTAATCACGAACAAACTGCAACTCAAAACAACATAAAATTTCAACATAAAGTCAAAGGATCTTTCATTCGGGGAGATTGGTCTGCAGGTATCGTGGCAATTCAATCATTAATATTTGTGGAATGATTCTATGCACAATACCAAATTAGATATTTCCTTTTTGATATAACAGAACCAACAGCTTGTGTGTAACAGCTAAGTAATTCTGAACACAACAATGCCATTGCATATCACATATATCTATCCAAAAGTTCTTTCCTGACAGCAGCATCAGTTTTGGACGTAAAGCGTAAAAATCTAATAACAAATTCAAAGGAACATTACAAGAATATGAATCGATCAAATGTCATGAGACAAGCTACCATAAAAATGACATATGTTGACCTTATGAAGTGTAAATTGCAGTTTGAATCGATAATGTTATTTTATGCTATCTCATGGGTTATTCTCAAGCCAACCGTTTTAATTTTATTCGTTCCAGTTATTATTACTTATTATACCGCGACTTCCTCATCACCTTCAAAGCGCTTTCTGTTAAATATATGAGCCAAATCGCTTCAAAACACATCAACCCAATTACACTAAATTAACATAATTTGTTGTCAAAGCATAAGTGCTAACATAGCGCGTAAACGGGCACAATGCTCCCCGGCCCTTCGGCGTGTGTTTCGTTGAGAATACGATAAGAGGTGCGCGGAGACTAGGGTCTTGCCACAACAGAAGGGCAGCACTCTGAACAAAATCCTTTCTTCACAATGCAAAGACTGGCGCAAGTCATTGGTCGGAGTCTCGCTTAATATCTCGCCCGCTGTGTACGTGCTCCACAGTCTCTCAACGCGGGGGTTGCACGCCATGAACAGCAGCTAGGAAGAAGACTACGCTATGGGTATGGTATTCCAACAGAGCTAGAATTCCTGCTGATTAAAGGCATCCCTGCATATTCATTTAATTTCATTTGTTAATTCAAATTGATTACTTCCTGTATTTTAAATATTTCACTAAAAGCATCACTGCACATAAATGCGATAATTCACAAATGTATAATAGTGTATAATTATTAATATAGGTATGTGCATAATTATGTATGCAAAAATACTGGAGTTACCATTACACCTGATTCATTTGAATATAATACATTATCAAAAGAACATATCAAAATATAAAAAAAAAACATACAAGAAATTGACATATTTAGTAATTTAAAAGAGAAAAACAAACAAACATGTATTGAAGACAAATAAATATGAAATACATTAAGTTTGCTTCATTTGTTCTATTATCAATACATATAATTTGATAATATAAGAACTATATGCTATGGGAAAGTCAGATACTTCAGGAAATTTATTGAGAGCAGTCTTAAATTGGTTGAAATTCAGCAAGATTCTTATTCCATAAGGTAAATCATTCCACATTTTGGCTATTTGATAGGCAAGACTGTGTTTTTATTGTTTGTACGAGGCAGCGGCAAGTTTGAAGCACAAGGCAGATTCAAGATAATTGAATAGCACACTAATATTGAATAATACAACTACATATGGATGATGTTAAGTTATACGGAATAATTTCGTTCATACCAACATTACATGTCGTCAAATCATGTAACATATGCGCCTGGATTTATTTGATTGAGTCGAATTTATTGACATAATGGTTATTAATGTGTTTATGTCAGAGACGAAGTATACTGATTTACCACATATTTCAGCTCAGAAAACATACACTTTCATAATTCAACTTCCAAAAGATAATATCGTAGCTTATATATCATTCACAGTCAATCAATTAATTGAGGGATACATGTTAAAATATTCAATAGCGTAAGCGTTTACTGAAAAAGAAATCTCAAAATCCTTCTTCAACACGGGATTCTTCCGTTCGTTTACATTATGAGCTCAAAATCAGCTTTCCTTTTCTAAAGATAAAAAAGATATACACAAATGATTTCTCTTATCAAATTATCTCTGGATGTTGGTTATCTCTGTTTTGAATTTTTCACAAGTCAATCATGATACGTTTTCCATTTTCAATCTTTCCTGTATCACAATCAGTACAAACCATACATGCGCAGGTACCTTCGTATTCGACGCGTGTGTCAGCCGGCTCCTGTTAATAAGTTGCAACGACTTATTCGTAGTCTAGAAATATTGTTTCGCATATCACAGTTATTTATATCAAACGGCTCTTTTCAAGTCTGAACTATGACTTCAATTTTCTATACGACCTTAATTTCATTTCGCAGCGTTATTGTGCCATTGTCGTGGAAGTTAACATGGGAAGCAGCGGAACAGTAGCTCCTCTTCCGTATCATTTGATCGCATATTCTTGAGCCACTTTGGCGAAATGCAAGGAGTAAGGATGAAGAACGTGATGAGTGTTGATTAATAGTCGTGGTAGTCGGAAAATACTTTCACACTCGTATAGGTTTTTGGATGTGAGCTATTTAAGTTAAAGTGTGGAGAGGTCGGTCACTCTCTTACCCTCTTGTTTCTGTAATTAGAAAAATAAGTAGGGCTTGTTCATCCGAGAATACGATTCGATAATCTGAAAATAATCACTACATCGAATTTAACAATCCCCCAGCTATGAAATGTACGTGCTTTCGAAATAACAGACCTTCAGAATAACAAGTATCGCTAATATATCACGTTCGTGGTCTATGCACATTCGGTGCACTAATGGTAATTTCAAAGAGTGCACATGGTACTTCGTATTCTAGCAAAAACCATTTAATTCAGAGTGAATTACACCCTTTGAAACTGAAGCACTGGATAGAGGTGAACGCAATAACGCATTACTGCGCAGACGGGAGGAAATGTTTGCATTAATTTGAATACATTAACAGCGGCAGTGGCGTATGGCTGGAATATAGCGATGAAGAAAATAAATGTGATGGTACTGATGGAGTGAAACAGGTAGAAAATGTGGCAGTTTCATTGCACGCAGACAATCCACTACATAATTTTCAAACTTATAATGTCCCAGTAAAAAGAATTTCATTTATGCAGGTCTGATATAAAAGCAAATCAGGTTAATATAGTCAGAACCAAACTGATACCTAGCCAGCCATGTACTGTACTACGTGACATTATAAATTATGTTCTTGTTATATTCATGTTCTGATCACGCTCTATAGAGTGTTGGATTAATAAACAAGTGCAAATGTGATATTAGGCATTCTTGGAACCGACTAGTTATCGCAAGGACACTAAAATGGTTACAGACAGGTTGAATAATTGATGGGTCCATATACAAACAGCATGAGCAGCAGCACAAGGTATGATATAGAAGACACAAAATGTACTTTTTTGTTAAAAATACACATTATCCGAAAGCATATTTACCTTTTTACAATATGGAATACATGTGGTGTAGACCGCTTCTCTTTACCATGATTGTAATAACAAGATATCATTTACTTTCAGTTGCAATTTATGAAGATGTTCAGGCGTAATGTCCTTGTACATCAACTTGAAATTGTAAAGCAAATACAATATATATTCCCCAATCTTGCTAACATGTTTAAATGGAATATACTGTACTGGAAGACAAAAAGCCCTCAAAAAAGTGATCTTGAGCAATCTCCTCGCCAATGGTCTTAAATTCATGTATTGTCAGTTTTAGAAACTTGCTGAAAGTATTTTGCCCTCAAATGATCCACATTTGGTGTAATTAGTGATTAAGTCACAAATACTCAAAACGTTCGGCCCGAACATTTACAGGATTTGTGATTTTTTGTGATTCATGATCATTTGAGGGCACATGATTTTCCGCAAGTTTCTAAAATGGACAATACATGAATTTAAGACCATAGGCAAGGAGATTGCCCACGATCACCTTCTAAAGGCCTTTTTTGTCTTCCTAGTACAGTATATTCTCTTTAAGTTCATGGTTTCAAGTTAACACAGGTATAAGTTTTCATGTAGAACACGGCCTTCTGATCATGCTGATGCACTTATTATGCTTTACCTCCTCATCAAGAACGGTTAAACTCCAGACAGGTCACTATCATTGGGTGATGTTTGTTTTTCCAAAGATTCGTTATTCCGAACACACTCCTGCCGGTTACCTGGGGGCTTGTTAATCCGAAAATAGGGTCACATATCCCTAATATTTTTGGATTAATTCGAATGTTCGGTGTTCTAAAGTTTGAGTTACCCGTACTGAAATAGGGTCCGGCTAATCCAAAAGTGAAATAAGGTTTATCAGTTTGAGAATAATTGCTACACCAGAAGGTTATTAATTTTCGGATTAACATACCTTTGAGAAAACGAACAGTAGGAATAACAAATTATGAGCTATAATCTTTACTATTTTTTGTAATGATGTAAAAGAAATCATGAGAATTACCATTGAGCTCTGAACATGTTTTTCCCCCTTAAAATAATACCATAAATCACTGTATCTTACTGACACATCTGTGGAATATGTATTGTTGTGGGACCTGGGGCCGTATCATAATTACTCCCGTGCCCGGTTTAATCTAGACTTACTGGTATAGCAGGCGCGTATGACCGACCATGACTCTTTTGCCAAGCTTGGAGGCACGTTTGGAAATTCTACGCGACATGGTTCTGCCCCACTTACGGGATGATGATACGTAGAAAACAAGGCAGAATGTTTTTTGCAGCATGCTGCCTAGATACAACATTCGAAACATGTGGTACTTTGTCTGGATAGGTAGGATTAACCCATCCAATACTTATAGTCTGATCGTCGGACCAGTTGTTGTGCCTATGTCTTCTGACTGAGAAGACTGCGCCACATACTGCGCCTATGTGGCAACAGGGTGCTTTTGTTTTGTTTTTGTTTTTTCGCGGTGGAACGATCTGTGGATTAGCAATGGTTCGGCTAATTTGAATAGATAGGAATGATAGGAATAGATAGGAATGATTATGTTGAATTAAAAATTGTAATACCTATGATTATAAACAAATACCAAAACGAATGATATCTTTAAAGAGCATGACTTTATTACCACATACATCAATGTAGTTCATGGGAGAACTCTAAAAAAAAATAAACTCTTGTTAACCATTCCTAACCGGTTTCGTATATATGTTGTCATGAAATGTGATACTGCACTCTCATTTCATGTTCAAATTGTATTTATTATGAGTTCCGTTTAATGTTAACCAAACTGTACTTGGATTTTAAGCCTGTAACACGTGTCTGTTGTTTGAAACTGGCGTTCTGGATTTGGAAGGCGTCGGCATGATTAAATGAAATACACCAATTACAGAAAGGTTCTGGACAACCTTTGACATCCTCTCAAAGTATACTGAAACAGTAAAACGCTGACAAAAGTTGTGTAACGTGTCAGCCAATGATATAAACACGCGCAAATAGATACATTCCCACCAAGTAAATTCTTCAACTCCTAGATCATATATATTGTCTTATTCCCATAGAGTTAACGCATGGAGTACTCAGTTTCTGCAAGCTAAAGGTTAACGCATTGTGGGACAGGCAAAATGGTGCCCCGCAGTATTTATGTGTATTTCGTTATCGAATAAACATGTATTTGTAGAAAATGATACAACAAACAGGGCTATTGACAATGACGGTTTAATACATTTATATATATATATATATATTTATATTATTATATATATTACATATTCATATAAGTTTTTTTTTTTATAAAAATAAAGCGAGATGACCCAGGATACGTTTGTCCTTTGGACATCGACGCACATATAGGACACTAATGACTGAAAACATCTCGGCACTCTCCCACACCATTTATGATTACTGTTTTGGGAAACGGTAGGAATTAAACCTATTTTCCATGTTTGAATCGCAACATTTATATAAAATTCACTACTATTGTCGAGTTTTTTAAAAGTAAAATGTCACATCTGCATGAGACGATAGAATAACCAAATACGATGCATATGTTTTATTACCCAATCCAATTACAAGATACCCATTTGATCGGTTGCGTCGGAAATGAAGAAATCATGTGAAATAGTATTACGTGAGTTACGTTAGTAGGACATTTTCATAAAAAAGTGGCCTCCTATCACAATTTTGTCCGAAGAAGTACTAAACGTGCATATCATCAAATTAATGAGCGCAAATGCGACATAAGGTAGACACTGACAGTCGTATTGCGTTGGAAGAAAAGACACATTTCTTACATGATCAGTGTCGCGTCATGAAGTGAATATAAATTTTAAGAAGATACTTCAATGCATTACAGAGTTGCATCATTTGAAGGCTTCAAACAGTTAATTACGTGTTTCCCGTTGGCACGTGCAATCTAAACGGATCAAATAATCATGACAACTCAAATGCATAATGATTGAAAGTGGATAAATGGAAAATTTACGTAAATCATTTACCTTATATGTAAGATATAATGTTCATACATCTATATTTTCCACATTAATGATGTCCATGCATGTATGATTTACACATGAATAATGTGAAAAACAGTAGCCGTTTGAGTACTAAGAGCACTCCTAATTGACATGGAAAACGGGTTTCCGGATTTGGATTTAACCAGCTTTCGGAGTGACACGCTCCCCGCTTTTTAAGTATTTTTTGGAAAATGTAGTTCAAGATTTAGGCTGGGAAATCTGTTATCTTTGTGAATAAAAGAAAACGATTTAGAACAAGCTGATGGAGAAGCATCTTATCTGGAAACGTAATCCGGCGGAGACATATGTGGGTAAGATTTGAATGAATTAGAAAAATGGTCCTTTGAGTATACTAAGGACTGTAATCCATGTCCGACTCTGCTTGTTAAATCGGTATAACGTCTCAATCCAGGAAGACATACAGTGTTGGTCGGTTATGGGCGGAGGGAAAATCGTCGAATGGTTTGATGCTCGTTATTTCGAAGGTTCCTAACTTGGAATACACCTGTATCTTACACCTAGGGGATAGTTTATCGGAAAAAAGTTGCTACCGTGGCCGTACTTTTGACTGTAAGAAGTTTATTTCATTTTCGGATTAACAAGCCCTTTTTTTTTTTACTTCCGAATGACCAGATAAACGAATCATATAGATTTTTTGGAAAAACGGATTGTCATGATCGTAGGAATAACGAGCTTTCGGAGTATTTGCATTGTTGCAATAGCAACCCATCGGAGTAACAAACAAATACTGAGTTGTAACCCAAATGTGTAGTAATGCAAGTGAACATGGTGAAAGTACCATGTAATGATATTGGTTAATTACTTTAGTGAAGTTTAATACAGAATATGACTGGATATACTGTGATTGAGTAAAGAACGATTAAGTTTTATCCAAATGGAAGCGATTTTCTGCTATCGCATATCACAATAGCACGTCGATTGGGCCAGTCAAAGAGTTTCTCCACTAAAAAAAAGCAGTTGGCCATCTTGGCGTTTCGCTATCATCAGGATGTAACGATTGTATCGCTTTGCCAGGGCGGGAAATCATTAGCCACAAAGCCGCCTAGGCGGTATGCTGCAGCGGCGACATGGTTCCACGTGGACACAGACTAGGAGAGGAAGAGAATAAATTACACTCTCTAACTGGCACATACTAACTTAAAGTCACCTTCCGAGAAATTAAAGCGGGAGATATGGGGTAGGAGGACGAACACATCTCTCCGTCAGCGCCACACATATTGCCAACACTTCCCCGCGGAACGGTGCGGGAGGCGCTCAGCGGACAGAAGGGTGTGTCGGGTTTGGGGCGTAATGTTGAACAGCGGACTCTGTTTTTAAAGCAAAGAAATAAAACAGGATCCAATGAGTGTAATTCATCAGATTGATGGGTTAGCGGCTCCGAGTTTATTGGCACGCCTCGCCTTAGTTTCGGGCTCACGCGATTTGCGGTGCACTGTACGCATCGACTCCACCAAGATGCCGCATGCATAGGAGAGGATCGTGTAACCTCAACAACGTTTAAAAGTAAGTGATTCAATCAAAACTTAAAGTCATATTGCTGTCGCTTCCCGTTCATGATATATATATATATATATATATATATATATATATACCATTATTGGTGTCGTTTGTTTCTATCTCGTTGAAACTTAATCATTGATAACATACCTATACAAGTCTTTGTCTGAATCAACTTTTAAGTCATGTTTTGTTTAGTTATAGTCTACCTTTTTGTAGTAAATATGACGAGGACTAGGTTTTAACAAATCTTTTCATTACCCGTTTATTTACCATTACTATAATCACTTCTGGTGATTTGCGGTCTTATTTTTATGTTAATGAAATTGCCATGTTATATACATATAACCGCCTAATACAAACGCAAGCATTGTAGGCATTTTAACCATAATAACTTGAATTGCCTTTTCGCCTTTTTAATTAAAAAAAGTCAGTCGAATCTAAATGTAAAGACGATTAACATATTGAATGTATGAATTGTGTCAGAGTGATTTTCCCTAATCAAATACACTTTTTCATTATATTTTGACCTAAGAATGTGCTCTCTGTATAATTTTCATCTTAAAATGATACTTCTGATTGTAAAACTATGTGCATTGCTTTCGATGACTCTTCATGAAGTCCGTTGATTGACTTATTGCCACAAATAACCGTTATTTTTGTAGACCCCAATACGTCCTTTAATTTTCACATTTCCCCCATGAAATAAACAAGTTCATATCAATCGTCCGTCTATGACATTACATACAAAGTGAATATACGCTATATAGACGAAGCACATAACAAATGTGGCAATGAGCCTTTAAAATAAAAACAATACAATGCACATTTTTAACACAACAACACAAAGAAAATAAATACAAACGAAAACAAACGAATACATTAACTAATTCAGCAATCAATGTCAGGGAATTCTAACAACTTCTTTCATGAATAAAAGATACAAAAAATAAAAACAAAGCAGAACACTTTTGCTCAAATTAGGAACTTAGATGCGATCAGTAAGTGATAATAGTTTACATTGCCTTTCAAAAGAGCTAATTGATGTGGTATTTCTAATGCAAAGAGGGAGATTGTTCCAGATCTTCGAACCAACATATTGAAAAGGCCTTTTCATGTAGTCTTTGTTTGGCTTAATCACATATAACGGATTATTGATGGCGTATCTTGTAAATATATGCGGAGTTCTAAAAACTACCCTTCCCTTCAAATACTGCGATGAAAGCCCATAACTTTAAACATATACAAACAAAATTGAAAATTAACTCTTTGTAAAACAGATTGTCAATTTAGCAGTTTCAGCACTAACATGTGGGGTGTAAGAAAATCTGCATTCAGAATGAGGCGAGAATAACGATTTTGAAGACGCTGTACTTTCAAAAATTAAAGACTTAGCTGAGGTTCCCCATATAATCAAGCCATAATCAACGCGTGGAAGAAATAAACCATTATATAGCAGAATCAAAACTTGTTTCGGTAAATATTTCTTAATTTGTCTAATATACCCAATAGATTTAGCTAGCTTTGAACACACCGATTCATTGTGTTTATCAAACTTGAGAGTGCTATCAAGTAGGATCCCTAAATACTTAAATGGATTTACCTGATTAATAACATCCTTTTCGCGCTCAAGCACAATTTGTTTATTGTGTACTTTTTTCTGTGTGCTAAATAACATAACTTTACATTTTATCCGTTACACAAATATCATCAGAAAGCGGTAAGGCTTCGATATTTAATAAAGAATTTATGTTTACGTCTTTTTAAACGACGTGTAAAGTGTACTCCAATATCATTCTGACCATATCATTTCTGAATTTATACATCAATCGAACTTTATTCCGGTTGTCGATATCATAGCGATTTCAATATTAAACCAACCATTTTGGATGACTGCGTCTTGTTTAAGAAATGTGTGACTAGCATTCCAAATATTCAAGATACATTATTTCTGAATAGAGACATGCAATGATCTTTCTGCAGGTTATTAATATCGCAACGCCTTCATTATAAAACCTTGCATTTCGAAAATAATCGATTTTTTTCATGACGTAAACTTAAAGATGGCCCTTTTACAAACATCTGCAAACTTCATGACCGTTTGCACATATTTAGCACGTATCTTTGGGATACCAACTGTGACATTTTATTGTCAGAGGTGCTATAACTCCGATAGAATAAATGAAAATTTAACTAGTTTTCACTGAGACCTGACTATTTTCGTGGCACGGAGAAAGAAAGCTCGATCAATTGTCGAAGTTTATTCCCTCAAAACCGAATATTACGCTTTGTTGATTACAGGGAAAGGTTATATAGCCACTCTCTCTCAAATAATGACACAGTCAGGGAACTTTCTGAATTAGGTCTGCAAAAGGGACAGGCTACCTTCAACTTAAAGTTAACAAAATAACAGGTTTGTGACATTACATGTACATAGTGAGTACGACACTAATAAACACTAAACAAAGTATAATGCACATATATGATATAAATAATACTTCACCGATGTCTCGTATGTTGTAACATATTGCAAAATGTAGGGGAAGCCTATAGAACATTTTGCTTGTGGGGTTGTAGTCTCCCTTTTACAATGATATCAGCAGAACGCGGTAAGGAATCTAGATGTTGTAGAGAACAATATTCGCGACTTTTTAAAAAGATCGCTTGTGAATTGCATTCAAATTGTCCAAGCCATATCATTTCTGAACATTTCGGCACAAACGAACTTTCTGTCAGTCATTGATATCTCAAAGCCTTCTTCACGACACCGAACATACATTTGCCTCTTGTTAAAATGGCGTATGACTTGCATTTCGGTTGTTTAAGACATGATTTGTGAATAGATCTAAAACTCTTTCTGTCGGTTATCAATATTTCCTTTCATTATGAAATCGACCAATGTACGTACATACGGCAATAGTTCGAAATAGTGTTAGCAGCAACCGGCAATATAATATTGTTACATATCTACATGTCATGCTCTTACCATACGCAATGCAAAAACAATTTTGTAAATGTAAGTAGCATTTACTCAGCAAGCTATAAAGATGCAAAGAGAACACTTTCTGAGATCCGAACTATACCGAAAGAGTACGCTAATGCTGAGAAACAAGAACATATCATGTTTAATGCACAATATCTGAAATATCTTAGAGGTAAGATTACAGGTTAGTCTACTTCTCTACTTACCAGCTCTTCACTCTTTTTGGTGTACAGTCCTTTTAAGGACTACACTCATTTCGAAAAAATACTCTACTTTCAAATCTTCACTTTCGTACCTTTCCAATTCACCTCCAATTCTATCCACTTTTTCTCATCTTAGTTCTTCTAGGACTTAACGCATAGTGTACTGTAAACCTCTTCCGTGATTGACCATACCACCATGCAAACCTTCAAACATTATCTAAGATTACATTGTTGTGAAAGAACTATGTTAAAGGGAGTATACTGTACTCCGAAGACAAAAAGGCCTTCAAAAGGTGATCGTTGGCAATCGTCTTGCCAATGGTCTTAAATGCATGTATTGTTCGTTTTAGAAACTTGCTGAAAGTTATTTGCCCTAAAACTATCCACATTTGCAGTAATTAGTGATAAAATCACAAATCATCAAATTGTTCGGGCCGAACATTTCAAGGATTTGTGAGTTAATCACTAATTACTCAAAATGTGGATCATATGAGGGCAAATAATTTTCAGCAAGTTTCTAAAATGGACAATACATGCATTTAAGACCATTGGCAAGAAGACTGCTGTCGGTCACCTTTTGAAGGCCTTTTTGTCTTCCCAGTACAGTATACTCCCTTTACAGGAAATTAGTTTTTCTTTAGATATCCAATGTTTCATATCAACACAGGAGAACTATGTTAAACATTTTGTTTCCTTGTATCCAATGGTTGATATGAACATTGGATACTTTAAAAAATAATTTTCTTTGACATAGTTCTTTCACGTCATCGTTATTTTCCTATGAGATATTTCAGATGTTGTGCAGTAAACATGATATGTTGTAGTTTTACAACTTGACATTACTTAGAACGTGTTCTTGTTGTGTCTATATAACTTGCTGGGTAAATGCTTCATACATTTACAAAACTATTTTTTTGCATTGCGTTCGGTAACAGCATGACATGTTGATGTGCAACAACATTACTAGGATCTGATACGATCAAGGGACCTATAAAGATTACTAAGTCTAACTAAGTAAACAGCACTTGGATACCTTGGATCCAATAAATCGCAGGGGGAATTCTGTGTTCACAATGTTTGGAATCATAATTGAGCCACTGTGAGACTGAAAAAAAATTGTTGGAAACAGGCAGACGAGCAGAAGAAATAATATGATGTTTGGCCAACAGGGGAACCTTTTATCAACATGATTAAGACATAGCCTTTCAACAATATTCAAAGAAGACATACAATTAAAATGTATTATCAATAACCATATCTTCGTAAGACGAAAGAACACCGCAGTGACTTTCAAAGAGTCCGGAATATGCTTTATGTGATATATTGTTTATAGGTTCAAGTGAGCATTTTGCGAGCGTTAAAAAAATATTAAGATATCATATATATCTACATGTTTTTCAGATAAATTTACACTGCCTTTAGAAAATCGCACACCGTTAATATGTGTTAGATGTACTGTAATTTGGTTGAATCATCACTCTGCTTCGCCCATTTTGTCAGTTATCAATGGTGTTCAAGTCATTTGGATGAAGTCCTTTTTCAGAGCATAACTTACCATTTACTTGGGAATTGGCTTTTGAATCGGGTCATTGTTTTCCTAAATAAGATCTGCTATTATAAAACGGAAGGTACATTCCATTGTAAATATAAATAACGTCAAATATGCACGATGTAGAGCAAGTGTGACGACCCAAGTTGAAGATGTAGTGCATGGCCCTCATTTTCCTTTTAAAATCAACACGAAATAAAGCATAGCACTAAATTTAGTGTTAGAAATTTAAAAATCTTGTGCATAAATGTATGGTCTTTGGCGCAATGCATATTTTATGAGTTTTATTTCTTGAAGCACCAAAAACATATTTGTAGTTTTGTCCCGGGGGGTGTTTCACCAAACTGTTCGTAAGCTACGAACGACTTTACGAACGACTGGTGATCCCTTCTTGTGCTAAATCAGATTCTCAATGAACAAAGTGTGGTATCGCATTTAGCACAAGAAGGGATCACCAGTCGTTCGTAAAGTCGTTCGTAACTTACGAACAGCTTGGTGAAACACCACCCAGGATAGGTTAAGGCCGGGCTCAACTGCATTTACGACATTTACTGGATTCGTCTATGTAGGCAGTGATGGAGGGCATGAAATGTTCTTCTCGGATATGGTTACAGTTCGATATTCCGAAGGTTCGTTTATTCCGAAGGTTCGTAGTTCCGAAACACGTAAATTGCCTATACCTCGATGCTCGTTAGTCCCAAAACGAAAAAGGGTTCGTTAATCCGAGCATTTGCCGCGTAACGTTCGGAATAACGAACCTTCGGAATAACGAGTGCTTCCCTCGTATATAATAGCAATGATCTGGCCTATCTGTACGAACATGAACATATGCTTTCTGCAATTGCGGATGTGTTACACAGATTGCTCGCTGTTTCCACTTCCCTCTTGACATACCTAATGGTATAGTGCATATAGTGTTGCGTATAAAACATGGCAGATGGTATATAAACGTTAATAAAGTTCAAGAGCTTCCACCCAAATGTATCAGAATTTCTGAATAAAGTCTGGTACCTGCATTCCCTATTATTGACAATGTGATTTTGAACATCACCATAATCATGATAGGCTTAATCAGAATAATGTTGTGGGCAGGAACTTTTTTGTGATAAAATGTTCTAATAATGGCTAATGGGAAATATGATTTTAGCTCCAACTTAGATTTTGCATTTGAAAGTAGAAGCTGAGTCCGAAAAGCAAACCTAAGTAATATTTTTTTAGTGCATTACTTGAATTCGAAATTACTTTAACGTTTCATAATTCATGAACGTGATCAACATGCTAGTTTCAAAAAATGATCTAAAGTATTTTTTTTTGTCTGGAAAACGGAAAAAACGTTTTTAGATGAATGTTGATAGTTCAAGTGAAAGTTAATGCCGTACCTTCATCAGAAAACAAAAAGGGTCAATTTATGGAATCAGCACACAAAATATGGGAGAGCACCTCAAACGTGACGTCACAAAATTAAAACTTTAACTAGTTATAATTTTCTTATCCTTTGACGGATTTTCTTCAAACCTTCAATAGTGTTGCTTTCACTTTTCTGCTATGATTCAAACCAATGCAACATCAGGGGGGTGTTTCACCAAGCTGTTCGTAAGTAACGAACGACTTTTCGAACGACTGTTGATCCATTCTTTTCCTAAATCAGATTTTCAGTGAACAAAATGTGGTATCGCATTTAGCACAAGAAGGGATAACCAGTCGCTCGTAAAGGCGTTCGTAACTTACCAACAGCTTGGTGAAACACCCCCCAGGTCGGCCTTTCGCTTTAAAGTTCCCTATTGCATAAACGTGATCAAAATGCTGTGTTTGTGTTCGAACAGTGTTCTAGATAATGTGTTTTTGTCAGCATACGTTGACAGTTTTAAGTGAAATTTAAATGCTACCACATATTTAACATAATTTGCCATGTAGATATCAAACTAATTGAAGGGTATCTTGACACAACAAATAAGTCTTCTGTTGATACAAAGCGATAGCGACTGAAATCGCAGCGTATGTAATTGCACGGAACAGAATAAAAAGTCAGATCAATTTAATGCGTAATATTATCCTGATGTGGATTGGAGAGCAAAGGACAGAGACAGCTGCCACAGTGACAAAGGACACCAGAAGTAGCCAGCGCGCAGTCTTCGAAGACCCCGTGGCAGATGACTTCATTAACGGGTGTTATAACATTCATGATAAGTCCACATTGGTGAACAGTATGATTCATCGATACCATAGATACGGTAAGCAGAGTAAGCGTATTTGGGCTACATTTATCACAATTTTACTGTTCTTGTCGCTTACTATAGCTACATGTGTATATAGTTTGATGATCAACTGGATTTTGATCTGTCGAAGTAGCATGGTAAAGTGAATCGCTCGTATGACTCTTAATCAGGAGGGTAAGGGCCCGAACCGTCATCTGAAAAAATAAGTCACATATTGGCTCTATAACTAAAAAAAAGCCGATAATGACAATGATATCAATGATAATAGCAATGTTAGAAATGATAATGAGAATATTTTTTAAAAAAGTGTATAAAGCGCTTTACGGGCGTTTTAAAGCGCGCTAGTCTTCTGTTCAAATAAAAACACTACACTATATATCGGGATTATGTATATACACTACACTTTACACTGCACTATACATTGGGATACACAAGTCATACAATGCCCAGTAACTGTGTGCGCCTCCAGAAAATTAGTGCTGCTTATAGAAAGGTTGGTTTTTAAGGAGGATATTAAATGATTTGATAGATGTGGCGTTCCGAATATAGAGTGGGAGTTTGTTTCAAAGGGACGGGGCAATGGATGAGAAGGCTCGGTCACCATGACGGGTTTTCGGTTTTCGTGCGAGGGCCAAGAAGTAATTGGGGAGAGAAAGATGAGCGGACAGGTCTGGCAGAAAAGGAGGAGCGAAAGAATAATAGGTCTTGAAGATACTTGGGAGGGGGGGGGGATTATGTA
Source organism: Arbacia lixula (assembly GCA_963669155.1). Lineage (NCBI taxonomy): Eukaryota > Metazoa > Echinodermata > Echinoidea > Arbacioida > Arbaciidae > Arbacia > Arbacia lixula. Next base: position 3,951,402 of record OZ022580.1, on the reverse strand, counting down.
AGATTTTGTATGTGAGAAAAAGAATCTTGAAATTAATGCGGAGATGAACCGTAAGGCAATGACGTGAGCGGAGATTGCGGATCGTGGATTGTGGATCCATTGATCCAATAAAAACTGGGATAATGATAATGTAGACCGCATTTGGAAAGAAGCTTTAACGCTGATGAAGCTACCCTGGGTTGTGTAAGACCTTATTATTAATATATGTTTTCCCGCTAAATCAGATTCAAATTTTATATGGATTGTGGAATTGTGGGTCCTCAGCTTTTCCAATTCCCCTTTGCCTTCATTTCAATGCTCGCTGTGGTGTAAAGGTTTTACGAGATGTAGCGCAATGTTCAACATTTCTAATTCAGTTTAACGCAACATTAAAACGTGATAAAAGGAAAACACGTTCCCATATCCCGTTTCATTTACATCGATTTATGTTTTATCTTTGTTTCAACAATTTTTCTTGAATATAGGGACATATAAGGAAGAAGAAAAGGGTGAATATGGATTAAGGCTACAAAAAGGAAAGAAAGGAAAATAGTGTGATTACATACACATCTCGGTCTTATAAAGTTTGATATACGTGTAGAAAGTGTAGAAATAATCAATGTTGCAGGAGGTGCGTTGTAAAGAAACAGCGACACATACAACCCACATACACACAAATACACACACATCATGCGTATGTATAAATGAATATACATACGCGTATATATACAACACTGTTCAGTGGCTTGATTTCATGCCCAATCTTTTAAAAAGATTCTCCATTCTCAGTAAACAAGGTAGACCTATTTGATTTATTCGTTCAATGTTTATAGATAAATATAAACTCATAGTTTTTAAGGTGTTAATTCGATATGTTACGTATCATATTCATCATTAATAGGAAAAATGCCAGCGTTACATCGTGTATTTTGTTCTTAAGGTGGTTATTGTTTTACGTATTGCTTTTGTAAGTTAATTGTACTAGCATTTCATCATTGTTCACCGTGTATGTATAACATTTGAGGTACACTTCATAATTTCATTGGTAGTCCGCAAGTAGAGGTCCCCCCCTTTCCTAGCCTGTTTTGCCCTCTTGGTTGTCTATCTGCTAGAGGGTTTGGCACCTTGGTAAGAACGTCTGGCTGTGTCAAAATTCTCTATGTCACGCCGAGATGGCAGCTAATTAAAGCTAATTTGTAACATAGATGTACATTTACAAGATCTTCCGTCTCAAACGGGACCTGGAATTCCAATGCAAACATGTTAATTTTGAAAGTTTAATGGTAAATATGAAACAAAGGAAGGCCGTGAATATGATTCGTAAGTTTGGAACATTTTCATACGGCCAGATGGACATGCCTCGATTTTGATAACAAAGCAAAGATAATTTTCCTGTCCAGGATGGGAAAGTGTATCGGTAAGTTAAAAATCGAATGACAATTCGACTGTCACGCTGTGTCCGCTTCATTACGGGCAATCGCTATGTGACTTTGAAACAGAAAACATCCAAATTGAGCGAGGAAAAACTTTGTGTAACCTTATTATCAGTATCATTTACATTATCATCATTACATGAGATGCAGGCAAATCCTATTTTCAAGAACTAACTTCGACTAATAACAATTCGGAGTAAGGTTTGGAAAGTTTGATATCTATTCGTCTTCTTACAAATTCTTCATAATCTAAATATGAGGTCCAATATTTTAAAGGCGATTTGTTTTAATGAATGATTAAGGTAATCGTCTTTAATGGGAGCCGATAGATATGTTAAGCGTATCAAATAAATCACATGATTCATACCTTGTAATAACCTTTACTCCTAAACGAAATGGGACAGAAGGTATGAAATTATTTTTAATGGAAAACAACTATTTCATCTTCTCAAACGCTCTTCCCATTAACATAAATCTTTATGAAATCTAACAAAAAATGAAATCTTCTCTCATCATAAAAATGGAACTCAATTCTTTAGAAGAAGTATGGCTGAAAGTTTCTAGATCCCACGATATCAGTAAGAAGATTCCGTTGATCGTCGGGACAGATGATTATCACACTCAAAGGGAATCAAGCAGGCATTTCACTTGCTTTAAGCATGTTAAGACGGCTCTCGCGAGATAATCACCGATCGTAAAATCGTTTGCTACGGGATTACCCTAATTGCAACTCACAGCGACTGCTCCCTTGTGTTCGACTGACCATAAAACGAGCCTCGTACTTGGTACTTGGTTTCTCCGAACAAGCTGATTGTAGAGGAGAGACAACAATTGACTAAAGTGTAAACCAGGCCGGGCATGCAGAGCAGATGTCTACACGAAGTGATTGGAGGACTTACACCGCTTAAAAATCAATTCATATTAATCCATGTTAATGGACAATTATTTTTAAGTCTCTACTGATGGACTCCAATAAAGGGAAAGGTTATGCCAGGACAACAGTGAAAGTATTTTCTATTGATCTAATATGTTCGTTTATTCATTAACATATTAATGTGCAATTTGAAAGAGATAAATTGCCTGCGTGAATAATTTGTATACCAGGTGAAGCAAAGTAAAATGATGCTGCAGACGATCATCACATTAAGTGGATATTTAGGAGGTAAGTTGTTTTCCTGCCTCGGTGTTTTATCTTCAGATCACCCCAAACTGCTACGAGATATCCACTTGCTACTTCAATAGTGTCAGTCCAAAATGCTAAATACTTGCTGTTTCATTCTGATAACTATTTAATCAAATGCGGGAAATATTGAGAACGATCATCATAATCCTCCATTAAAGGGAATATACTGTCATGGGAAGACAAAAGGCCTTCAAGATGGTTATCATGAGCAATCTTTTGTCAATGGTCTTTAATTCATGCATTGTCCATTTTAGAAACTTCCTGAAAGATATTTTGCCCATAAGTGATCTACATTTGGAGTAATTAGTGATTAAATCACAAATCCTCAAAATGTTCTGCCCGAATATTTTCGGGATTTCACAAAATTTTGAGGATTAGTGATTTAATAACTAATTTCTCCAAATGTGGAGCATTTAACTGCAAATAACTTTCAGCAGTTTTCTAAAATGGACAATACATGACTTTAAGACCATTGTCAATAAGATCACCCTTTTGAACATGTTGAAGGCTTTTTGTCTGCTCAGTACAGTATATTCTCTTTAATAAATGCTTTGATGCTCCACTATCTCACAATCTCATAGTGGATCATGAGGATGATTGGAAAACCTGTGCAGCCTGAAACGTATATATAGGAAAGATGTGTTTCATATTATTGTCCGAGCTCTCATACTGCAATAAAAGAATAAACAATATACATGATCAGTGTCTGCGAAATTCTAATTTTGCGTTCGAAGCTAAGCTGATTAATTTAGCTTAAATGCGTGGGCATGGTTGCATCAAGCCGGATCTGAGTAATGTTTGGCAACTGTCCTTTTACGAAAGAGACGATTTGTTACAGTGGAAACACAAACAAAAAAATAGTTAAAAAAGACAAGCAGTGAAGTAAGGCAAACAGGCAAATAAGTTACATATCTGATATAACTTGGTCACGACTTCCCCAATCGCGGCTACTTCACATATGATATTTGGCTAGTTGCTATGCCGACGTAATAAATACATACCTTTTGACAATGTGGCGCAAAAAGGCGTGTCGTTGTACCGATTATACCGTTATACAAAATTGTTCCGAGAAGTGCTTTTGAAACGGGCGAGGCAAACAAGATGATTTAGACAGACGAAGAGCTCACGTGTGTTCAAATAGGATTTATAAATGCTCACGATGCGGAATCTATTCACAACTACTGGCACGTTAAGAATTTGCTCGTTGTCATGGTGATATATTAGTAAACATAGCAAACATACTCCAAATAACATGACAAATGATGTCCATTACTCGTCCACTGCGTGTGCATTTGTTTAGAGAGGGATGTGTTTCGTTTGCAGATTGAGACGGGGAAGGACTGCTGGCAATTAAGTGTGAGGTGACATTTCTGCAATTCAAGAGCGTTAATATAATGTCATCCTTGTGGGTCGTATGGTGATCGTCAAGAAGTCAATGCAATTTGTCAAACATGTGTCTGATTGCAGCTATTACAGAGGAGAGAAAGAGAGAGAGAGAGGGAGCAAGTGCACTCGGTAACAGTAAGAACATTTTCAATTCAAGTTGTTTTCGGGTTTTAAAGGTATGCACACAGTGTGTCTCCTATGCTGAACTTTGATCCAACTTTGTATCTCATTTGAATATTATTATACATAATAAGACCTTCAGGAATAACATATATAAAACACAAATAAACGCTCTCGCTTTGAGCCATAACCTTTTACGTAGGAGAAATAATCAAATGATTCTTTCTTCCTTAACGAACGTAACATACCCTCCAATACACCACCAAAAGTTTTTCTCTGAGTTCTTCTAGATGTCATAACCCTTTTTGTTTGCTTGTGTGTCTTTTTGTTTGTTGCACATAGACGTGTTATTTTGTTTAAATGGCTTTGTATCTTTGTATCTTTGTTTATTTCCAATGTATTTGAATTCAATGTATTTGTTATATCATGGACCCTACCATGAAGAGTCCATGGTTATATCGAACCATTTGGACGCGAGGACCCAGTTGAAAAACGTTGTTCGCGCATGCGTTTGGAATGAAAACATAACATCAATAAAATGAAATGTTTGCCAGTGGAAACAAATATCTCAATGAACGTGATAACCACGCCACAAAAACGTAAATCGATCATAACTATAACTATCGAGCCATGGTGCATTATCTAAATCGTATTGCGATATCGAATTTGGAACGCATGGTAACTATGAAATCTTTATAATTATGATAATGATTACTAAAATTCCTATGTCCGACCCATCTTCCCGACCCTATCCCCTTGTTCCATATAGGTCGTGTCACCTGGTATTTTCTTGTATACATGTTCTTATGGTGAAGATCGATCATTACGATATGAAATCGTTCACATGTCAATGCTTTGTTTGAGGCATGACAAATAAAAGTGTCAATATGAGTATGACATCTGCCATGTATGCTTCATGAAACCACATGAATAGTTTTAAAGCACATTCTATGACTAAGACAATGATACGCCTTTTTGAATGTAGGATTTCAATAATCATGATAGTGATAAGTATATCATTTTACATCATAAAAGTTATTTAAGATGACGTCATGGGCGATTACATACATAATTTCTCTTAAAGGGAATATGCTGTACTGGGAAGACAAAAAGCCTTCAAAAGGATGATTGTGAGCCTATGGTCTGAAATTGATTTATTGTCCATTTTAGAAACTTTACTTAAAGTTATTTGCCCTTAAATGATCCACATTTGGAGTAATCAGTGATTAAATCACAAATCCCCAAAATGTTTGGCAAGACGGCTGCTCACGATCACATTTTGAAGGCCCTTTTTGTCTTCCCAGTACAGTATATTCCCTTTAAATAGAAATATGATTGAATTAGACTTATGATATGTACATGTACGTGCTTGAATTAGAGCTGATATATCCATCTCTATTATCTCTTCTCCTTCTGCACGTGTGTGCTTGTGTGTAGGGTGAAGCTAATTTGCGTGTTCATGTTACCTCTGATGATTAACGCTAATAGTAGTTTTATTGTTGGCAAAGAAATCTTTACCATGGGCATATACGCCTTCTTATCTTTGAGCTCCTACCAAATGTTTTTGTCCTCGACTTTTGTGTATTGGTATGATATTTTGTACCAAAAATAATTTGTGCTCTACTGACAAAAAGGACAAAACTTGAAAAAACTTTCAAAATTCAAGGCAACAATGTAAAGTGGCATATTTTCTATTCATGATGTACTCCCCCACTTTGGGGTAGGAGTGGAGTCTTTTTCAGAACCCGACTTAAGTCGGTGGATGGGCAAACGCGCATGCGGATGGCGTGGGCGGACTGACCCCGAGATTCAGTCACGTGACGAAATAAGCGCGTGATAAGGTTGCGCTCCGCTCCAGAACAACCCAATCTGCTTTTCTATTCTTGGTGGTACTAGCACGAATTACACATTGACGATTGATCAATTTCTTTCCAAACTTTACATAATAGTCCCTCTTTGTAATATTGATCAAAACAATATTGATATAAACATAATCATCTTCACATTCAATGCACTAAAGCATGTGTGAGAACGACAATGTTAACATCGATAATGTGGCAAAAATGAAAATAAGTTTGGGCCACATCAGTACAGTTTCATTGGACCCCTTTAATAAGTAAAAATCACACCAAGGATCACTGAACAAAAATACCAATAACATTGAACTTCACCATATATTGAAATTAGGCGGGTTTTTCCCAGCCGATGTGAAAACGGTGCCGGCCGTGTACCCTACTTTTCATACATTTGCGGCGATACCTCTACCTGCCTTTCGGATGTATTGGACAAATAGAAATGGCCTTTCAGAGAGAAAGAAAAAAATCCAATGGTAAAGCAGGTCAATGGAGATGACCGCTGTTCTGAGTACAGGCACAGCCACAGGGCTTAGCATATACAATGAGGTTGCCTTCTAATCTGACATTCATATTGTACCCACTGGATTCAGCCATCCAAGACTAACAAAGAGAAACGACGGGTCATTACCGATTTGATCGAGCCTACTATTCATATAACTCATATATCTCACTCATGTACCTCACTCATATCTGGTCATATCGATGTAGCCCGACCTCCAGGCTGCTGGATATTTTTAAAACCAAACTATAAAGCCGTCGTCTGTCTGCAGTAGACTAATCATTCTCGATTGTGGGACGTACTTGGGAAAGAGGAGAATGATAAAATGACTAGATTAGACTCTATGTTTATTTTTTTTTTTTTTTGGTTTTGTTTCAGTTTGGATCAGAAATCTAACAGCCTGAACACCAGGCTAAGTGCAAGAGCAAGGGCAAGTGTGACCGTTTTTGTCTCTGGTGTGACTAACAACGTAAAGGACATATTTTTTTTTTAGATTCAATAGTCTTCTTGTCAAAAGGAATCGGAGACAATCATTGTTATTAACAACATGTGTACAAAATGATGAATATTGCTAAAATAGTAGACCTTAATCGACCACCACATATATAAATAAAAAAACAACATTATTATCATTTTCTCCAGTGATTGAAAGCATGTCTGACGTAGTACTTCGCTGTGCCGTACCTTGACCCAATTGTCAACTCCCGAATGGACACGTATGCCTAGCATACTTGCCCGAACATTATGCAAAGAGGGAGAAACTGCAAGATGACGCAAGTGAAATAAACATTGCGTCAGATTGTACACGTGATTAACATGCTTACGTAGATGTATGGATGGGGCTCATGATCTTCCTTGGACCTTCTGTAGTTTGTGAGTCTGTCATTTATTATCAGTACAATGCATATACAGACATGACCCGTGTATATTATATTAATGTATATATATTAACATATATCTATACATTATGCAAACTGATCATATATAATGTAAACTGATCATATATAAATATATATATATATTATATACATGAAATAGTCTCAGATTAAGACGTAGCTCTTTTATGTTATATCCTTTATTTTACGAGCTTCCGATGTAAATTGCCTTCGTCAGATATATCTATACAAACGATAACATACTATATCATATTTTATACAAAATAATGTAAGGAGGAACACCTTTGACCGTACAACAATAGTAATGTTCGTACATAGTAACTGTGATCAACAGATGCGTATTGCTCACAAATACGTGTCGTAGATGTGTTAGTGATACATATGCAACATATTTACCAACATTTGCGCATATATGCGATTCATCAAAGACAAAGTTTAATGATACACATTCAAATATTTACCTAACCTTGCGCATGCATGCGATATGGACAATAACTTCACAGCTACGCTCGTGACACATGATATGCAAAGTAACGCTCATAATGTCATGAATGTGTGAGCGCACGCACATACCTAATAACAAAGGGTGAAATATTACTGAACTGTAATAATGGTAATAGCTTCGGAGAAGGGTGAAAATGATTACTTCAGATGGGGGAGAATTTGTGTGAGCCACGTTGGCAAAGACTGTTGAGTACGGATGTGTGATAGTTGAAAATCGAGTACATGTGATCCATTAAGAGGAGGTGTACCAGCTCATGTATGTGTGCATACAAATATGTTACATAATTATGGTATATAGCATGTTTATAGGTAAATAACGACTTTACACTCATATAGTTGTATAACTGATGAGTGTTTACTGAGAGATATACAGTATATGTATTTCAATACATGAATCAATATATATTATATATATGTGTGTGTATGTGTGTATATATTGATATAGGGTGAAAAAAGAGAGAAAAACGAGAGGGCAAGAGAGTGGTAACAATGTAAATAAAGATAGGAAGGAGAGGAGGAACGAAAAGCTTATGCTCAGTACGAACCACTTGGCATATCTCGCTAAAAGCATTAATGTAACTTTAACTGTACTATTTATATTTATATTTTTCTCAATTAAAAATTCGGTAGTTGTGTCTCCTGCCATTTAAAGCCCTTTGCTTTGCCCTGGGTATATCCGTATCTTGTTAGTTTACTCCGATTTATAAATGTGGTATTTCATGATGTTTTCATGTCAAACTTAACATGAACTTGAACTTCAAGGCGGAAATTCGCTCAGTCGTAGTCATCTTGAAATACTTTGTTATTCATATTTCTATAGTATTCTTGAAATTGGAGATGCATGAGCTTGTCTGAAGTAGCAAAATACGTCATACAGCTGAGCTATAGGGAGAAGGTTTCCAAGTTTGCCCATCCCATTCCTGGCTGCTGACTAAGAGGCGATAAGTACAAGTGATTATAACCATCTCTTTACCGATGCTTTGAACCCCCACTGATTCACCGCACATGCTCATGACAATAATAATGAGAGGGTTCATGTTCCCCTTTCCATAGCAGTGCAACATTAAATTCGCAGGTGCCTCGAACTTTGCGACATGACAAGGTCAAGTTTTTTGTAATTGTGTATGCTGGATGCGATGTCGGCCCCCCCCCCCCGCCCCCCCCCCCCCCCCCCCCCACCAAATTCCCCTTCATTACAAAACGAAGAATACCTTCTGGTTCATTCCATCACACACCCAGCTGGAGTATGCCATGGAACTATTATCACGTTTCAGCCTTTTGTCACGAATATTGCAGGACTTATTTTTTCCTTTTTCTCCGAGCTTTTTTCCCCTCAGTGAAACGGGTCTAGTACCAAAAGGTGCCGTTTCGCTTCAATCAGATAAAGTACGAATTGATTGCGATCGGAAAGAAAGCCCATTGAACCAGAGAAGAGTGAAAATATGAATTAAGCTCGTAAAAGATTATTATTATCGGCGATTCCCCCAAGCTTTCACGCAATCTTTGTGCAACCGTCCGTGGAAACAAAGGGCACTTCTAAAAATAAATTTGGAGATGAATGGGCGAGCTAAAAATAGGTCCCGTTTGTTCCAAAAATAAGTTTTCTTTTGTATGGATTTGTCTATATTTAGCACCACAATTGGTTTTATGATGGCCCGGGGCAGACAGTGGCGTGTGTGGTTTTGAGAAAAAAAAAACACCTTTTCAAACGCATCGTAACTGGACGAAGTGACCCGTTTCCTTTGAAACCATGAACTTGGGACCCAAACCCTCTCTCCGTCTCTCTCCTCACAGACTTTTGTTTGAGACTCGTTTGCATCCAAGCATCGCCTTTGAAAACAAGAATGATTTGTTTTCCTCTCAAAAGCAGTTATTACGAGAGCGTTTATCTGCAAAGTCACTCAGCACAGCGGGTGCGCGGGGGATCGGAGGTTGTGCTCTTTGTTGCCGAGGGAGGCGTCCTTGCCCCACGCATGAGTTACGCGGTATAGTTTCACCTTGACTATCGCGAGTTGGGTAATCCAGGCAAGGCAGAGATGAGCTTGCCTCTTTGAAAGACGGTTTAATTCAGCGAAGGCTGCGTACAGTGCAGGATTGGTGTAGCGTGGGCTCTATCTCTGTGTTCATCGTGTTCGTGTATGTGTGCGCATATTAGGTAAGATCGTGTTTTTATTCCACATAATTTCATCTCATTGTTGGTATGGGCGAGGATGTGTGAAGCTGTGCTGGCCTCATGCATCCTTGGTATGGGATGCGTGTGCGTATCGAAACGTGTGCTTGTGTTGTTGATTTTTGTTTATTCCATGCGGTGTTTAGTTTAGCGTGTACCACGATAAGACATGCCAAGGACAACCTGTTTGACCTCCACTATTGATGTGTTGTTGGATGCAATGAAAATCCAAGAGTGTTTTGACCGTTCTGATTGGAGCGTGACAATGTGACGATGACAATGTGACAATAAAATCACCTCAACTGGTGATTGGCTCAATCTGGGCATGCGCAGAGCGTGGTTATCACCTTCCAATCATAGAAAGTGCTGAGGGGTGTGGTATGGGCCGTGTCCATCTTTGAAATAGTGATCAATAATTTGTTTCGTTTGGGGGAATGATTATTGCCCAACCTCTTGGCCCTGTATTATATAGAGTTGTGATTGATCCGAATCGATCGAAAGTCCGACCTCCAATCTCTAATGTACAGATTGCAAGTCAAGTTGCGATCAACCACACTATGTTGCAGGACAGAGCGAAGACTTGTTTCTTATATTGATCTCACACAAGTCACATCCACCGCCTCATGACAAATTCAGAAAACACAGGTGCTTTGAATACTTTATTTTTGCCTTTTAGAATCCAGGATTGTCCCATCAGTGTTTGCTCATTGTTTACCAGGGTAGTCCGGTGTCATATTTACATAAAAACGATGTAACAAGAATGAAATGAAAACTGCGCTCTGCTCTGTCAATTACAAAAGAAAAGGTTTTACATCTGTCAACTTCTCACCTTTCGCTGGGATTTCACAGCTCATTCTGTTTCACAGCAAGTGAGTTATGTTAGGGGGTGAGCGAAGAGATGTCCTCACGAAATTGTGGAAAGAATTTGGTCGATATCTTTCATATGCACTATCAGACACGATGTCGATGTTGCTTCCGATCAGATCAACTCGATCACGCCCGATCAAGTGATCGGGGATTGGTCTAACCAAGGATGTCGCCAGCATCCATTTAATTAATGCATATTCATTTTACTCTGCCTCTAGTCACAAAAGAACGTATTACAAAGATTTTCTCTTTGATCTCACATGTTCGAATCCGCCGATTCTCTGGATGATTTTTGCCTGGATTTGACGTATAAACAAAATTGGATGCACAGAAGAATTTGGGGAAATATCCTCACCCCATATACTTGCGCAGTTGTGACATGTAATACCTACGATGCATCTATAAAGATTCAATCGAGGAATATTGTTACAATATGACAAAAAGGCCCTTAACATAATAAGTTGCAGTACAAAAGTCTCAATTTCACAATGTTCCGCATTATATTCAATTAAAAAATTGCATGGAACGTTGCTTTCAGATTTATATTTTCCTTTGGGACAAGTAACATGAAAAAAAAACCCAGCTGCGCCCAAGCTAGTATATTCATGTCAAAAGTATCAAATTTTGTATTCGCTTGTCCTTTTTAACTAATAACAAGCACTTAGTGACAAAATTAAAAGTTCAACAGCGGAAGCTGAAATGTAAGCATGTAGAGGAATGTGTATGACCTGTGATAAAATCCAGGTGAACGTGACGCAGTCGCGTATGCATCATATTGTTGAGAGCAGCTGCTAGTCATGAATATTATGTAGCTGAATCAAACCTTGTTCAAAGTGATGGATATCCTTGGTCTAGCTCGCTCGGAAGGAGTGGATGGTCTTGGGGATCTTACTTGCTCGGTAATGCTCCGGGTAACCAACCGAATATGTTTGGCATGTCAACAAAATTCTCACTTGGTCGAGCTTGATCGTTGTATTATGGGTATCGGAGCAATCCTCTTAACTTGATTGCTAGTGCAAACCTGGCATAAGGTATAACATAACATAGCATGTAACCTAAGGTAAACTGCTCATTACACCTTTTTGCAAGATAGTTATTAGGAAACGTGAACAAGTAATATGTAACATGAATGCAATTCCCTGACATTTGTACCCCAATATTTCTGCAGGTGGACAATTCTACGATTGGGTAAATTGGGTCCAGGAAGATGCAGTGATGTTATTTTGTTATTTTCACCATGTCTGACCTACATTGCAGCGTACAGATAAAATTATCTTTTGTAGTGATTTCGAGGACTTCAGATTAGTCATATAAAGAGGTCATGGAGAAAATGGCATGTCTTTGCACAAATATTTACCCTAAAGTAGGTTCATTTAAGTTAATTTTACTTTGTATCATGGTGATTATTATGATATGATTCATTCCATAATAAATCCTTTTAACTGCAAACACGAAAACAAGGTTAGTTACATTCCCGTTTGTTACGTTCCACTTTGTCCGTAGGTCAATAAAAGCCTTGCTGCTAATTAATTCTTGGGCCATTTGATGCTACTTCCATTGTAAACCTAATAATACCACGTATTCTTTCATTCTTTCAAAAGATTACTTCCTTTTTAAACTCAAATTTAAACTGCTAATAAAATGCCAATTTAGCTATTCCCAGTCCCATGCGGGCATTTTCATGTGTAGTTTAGTATCTCGTAAACGACACATAGTTTTCTAGGCTAAAGGTAGATGTAAATGAAAGCATCTACCCTAAAACCCAATAGCCTAATATCATATAAAGGCATTTGACATCGTGAAATTTGTAAAAAAAAAATCACTGAATTGTCGATGTATTTCTCTAACAAAACCGATATCGTTGTAGGATTTGCAGAATAGTATCGGTTTATGTTGTCCAATGACTGCACATGGCCTGCTGCTCAATGAATGATGCTGACGTATATCAATTGATCATTTACCTTTTGACAAGTCATTTCCCCTGGGTCCGACAGAGTTACCTTTTTTGAGTAGTCTAACTCCCTCGGGGTGCATGGGTTCTCGGTCTAAATAGGTGTCGTACCTTAACGTCAAGCTCAGTCGACTGCTGCTTACGAAATCAAAATTCGTAATCAAGTTATTATCCCTTTGTGTGTCAGGTGGCAATATGCCGCTCTATCAGATGCATGGGTATTTCTTGTGGGAAAAGTCACATTTCGCACACAAAGAGATACATGATTGACACATATGTGTTTCATAACCTATTGAATACTGCTAGCGTGCAGTGAATAAAGAAATATGGCGGTAAATTACTTAAATTGTTTGCATTTCCACTCTGACAACGGTTTTGCTTGTTTTGTTATTTTCTCAAGGAATTAGATATTGTAAAACCAATTCTTACATAGCTTGTTTGTGAGAAATTGCATAAAAAGAGAAAGAGTATCTATAAAGCATTCATGATTTGATGAGATTTAACTCAAGGAGGAGCTTGCTTGTAGTGTAACCATTTCATCTTCGTTCAGGTAAATGTCGCAAAACATTAGTACTCGTTATCGTAATGTTTTAAGGATATTTCACTACTGATATGTACAAAATATCTGCTGTTATCATATGCGATTATCAAATTGTGTGTTATGTTTTTATGTAGATTGATGGAATTGGACACAATCGGAAAAGGAGTAAAGCAAATCGGCAGAAGCATAATAGATTGAGGAAGCGTAAGCAGATAATGTGATGGTGGTCATTGGGATTTAAAGGGATATTTCACCCTGACATTTAGTTGGATTCAATAAAAGGAGGCACATACAAGAAACATAATAGTGAAGGTGTGATGAAAATCCGTCAAAGGATACGAAAGTTTTGATTTTGTGGGGTTACGCGCGAGGTGCTCTCCCATATGCTGTGTACAATTTCTTTTCTAAAATGTGCATTTTCTCAAAAAGATATGCCTCAAAGTATTTCATCGTGAGAAATACTTTTATATACACATACTTGTATGAAAAAAATCACTCCGTTGTCAAAAACAGGAAAAGAGCATTGCATGCAATCACGCAGTATACAACATATGGGAGAGCACCTCGCACGTGACGTCACAAAATTGGAATTTCAAAAGATCATAGCTTTCTTATCCTTTGACGGATTTTCGTCAAACCTTCACTAATATGTTTCTTTCATGCTTCTGTTTTTATTGAAACCAGCTTATTTTCAGGGTGAACTATCCCTTGAAAGATCAAAATAATTACACCCAAAATAGTGCATTTCGCATTGTAACTGGCACTTAATCTATATTCCGCTGTTGTAATGTTTAATTGTATATCCTTCGAATACGTCATTAGTTCTAGCGAACAATTAGTCATATATATTTATGATGTATGCCGGCGTGACATAAAAATGTTACGATGATACTGAGAAGAATGACATAATCATAACTAATGCACGAATGGACCACGCTTATATGCGGGTTATTGGCTAATAGTAGTCAGTAATGGTGGAATATAAGCTACAATATGGACTGGCGTGTATCAAGATATTCACCGGTGAACAATAGAATATTAAAAGAGGCGCCACGAGGAAACACCAGAAGTAGGCATATTTAATTCAGGTCTCCGAGGAAAAAGGTTGCTTCACCCCCACCGTATCCTACCTCACCATGTACACTGTGACTCTGTACACGCACCAATCACATAAAATCATTACAGTAGGCCTTCATGTAATACCTGATAGGACTCATTGCTCCAGTGACTTCGGTAATATTGCAGGGCCCTCATCGATGACGCTACCAGATGTCAATAAGACCATAAAATTATTTCATCAAGCAAATTCATACATAAACACATATATGTTTGTACACGCACGAAAGCACAGATGCACAATCATCGCGTATTTATTTATTTATTCATTGATTAATTATTTTTAAACAGGGTAGCCCCATCAGTGAGCTTGGCACCGTTTCCCTGGAGGTCCTGTGTACAAAAAACACAATAATACAGAGTAACATGAATACAGATTACACGAACAAATGCTGTAAACCAAAATGCAGCGTGGATCAACTAATGAGGAACATAACAAAAGAAGAAGGTAGACCGATGGTTCCACATTCATCACACAAGCGAAACCTTATAAACTGCTTATTACAAATGATGTGATTGATACTAATATTTATGCCTCGCTAATATGTAGGATAATATACAAAACGTATAAATAAAAGACCTCTTTCGAAAGGACTTTTAACACCAAGTCTAGATAAAAGTGTATGCCTGCAAGTTATTAGTTATTAACTCCAAAACATGGGAAGTAATATGTGTCAAAGGTGCCGCTTCCTGAAAGGATAATTAGATGGTTCATTTTATAGTCACCCTCTTGAAAACATCGAGTTGAAATTATGTGGGTATGGATTATTGGGTATAAACAAAATTACCCTGCATATTGATACGATATGATGGTTTTTATTATCAACAACACATTTGTTTTAGAACAACAATATTAATGCTTCACAAAATAAAACACGATGAAAGATGGTTGAGTAGAGATGTAATACTACAATCAGGTATAGGCGTTGGTAAAAAGAACCAAAAAGGTATGATCTATTGAAATTTCAATTTGGTGACGTCACGGGCGAGGTGCTCTGCCATTATGTTGTATGCTCTATGATTCCATGTATTAATCTCGTTCTATTTTTGATGAGGGGATGTTATTTTCTTCATATAGGTATGTGTGTAAAAACGTGTTATGTTATTTATTTGTTATTTATCAAAAGCATTGGTGACATAACACACAACCTTTAGAGAAAATTTACATTTTCAGAAATTAAATTTTACACAACATTATGGGAGAACAACTCGCATGTGACGTCACAAACTCAAAACTTAAAAAGAGCATAACTTTTCTATCCTTTGACTGGGATTTTCATCACACCTTCACTAATATGTTTGTTTCACGTTTCTGCTTTTATTGAAACCTACTTAATTTCAGGGTGAACTATCCCTTTCAGTTTGTCCTCGGAATCACTATGGTATATTGAGTGTGTCCATATGGTAATTGTAACGAATGATTGACATCCCTCACTGTTGTGATTCTTGGATGGAAATCAGTGACTTTAGGAAGAGCATCTGATTATTTATTTTGTACCCCATAAAGTTAGTCTACGTTTAGTACGCGGTATAAGTGAAACCTCCGTTTTCAACTCGGGCCATAGACGTAAGGAGAAAAATTTTCGTAAAATTTTATATAAATTAAAATAAATTTCCATAGCCCTTCCAAATAGAAAGGCAAATGATCCAGCTGTTAAAAAAATAGTTGCACTTATGACTATGTAATAGTAGCCACCTATCTGAACGTAACTAAGGTCAAAAGTCGTTCCGAGAGTTTCACTGGTACTTCCCAGTGTCATCTTCACACCGGGTTTGACCAGCTCGGTTTCAATAGGTAACAACATAGCTCGTGTTGCTTTGTTGGGCAAGCTGATAACAAAACAATATGCACCATGTTGTTAGTAAAGTGAAGCCGCGTTGGTCAAAGTATGTCGGGTGCCCTCGCGTATTTTCTAACATTGACCACATCTTGACGTTGAGGGCCCAAAACAGTAAACCCACAAATAGACCACCAAACCCACCCCATAAGCCTAGTTGCCTAGTTGGCGGCGTCGAGCAATAGCAATTCATCCTTTCTGTGCCAGACAAAATGTAGGTCTGTAAGATGTGTGTGTAGTACTGAATTAAGGGACCGGTGATCGTGACAGAACCGTTTTTGCAGTCATTACGGGTCAGAATCTCCTTTGATTTCAACGATTTCATCATTTTGCGATGGACCCTTTTGGTGATCCCGAAGTGGAACAATTAAGAAACGTGGTCCCGGCAAAATGACTCTGTCTTGATGACAAAACCCATTTTGTTAACAGCTATGCCTGGTAACACAGACTATGCCCTAATCCCATCCTCGCTCCTGCTGAAGCCAGAGGAGCCATGATGTAATTAAGGCGTAGTCTGTTTTACCAGACTTAGTTGTTAATATACTGGGTTTTGTCCATGCTACTCACAACCTAGTACCTAGGCTATCTGTACCACTGCTATGCCTTGCTAGCCTAGGTACTAGGCTGTGGGGTGCATGGACACAAGTCAGTCTGTTAACCCTTTGTGTGGCAGAGGTCTCGCTGCTCTATCTACTTATGTGTATAACATGTGGAAAAAGTCAAATGTGACACAAAAAAGTTAACAACTATGTCTGGTAACACAGACTATGCCCTTGAAGAAGTCAGAGGGGTTTATTGCCATTATCATCAACTCTAATCTACACCACAACCTCAACCATTAACCATAATCCAGACGCCCTACCCTAACCCTAACCCATACAGATCAGCATATGATGGTAGACAAAATAGTGAGTGGACGAACTGGGATTGGACCAAATGGCAAATCACCGTCAGAGGAGCCATGACGAAATTAGGGCGTAGTCTACTCTGTGTTACCAGACATAGTTGTTAACAGACTGGGTTGTACTGATACAGTTGAGGCCAAAAGTTTACATACCCAAGAAATTCAAAGAAAAGTTAACACTTGCCAAACGTCATAAAATTTCCCGTATCTTTTAAAATATTTGTGCTATCATGACGATTCTGATATCAAACAAATAAGTATGTCATGCCCCTTCATCACATTGATTTGTTATCAGGAGCTGAAAAATATTTAGGTGTCATTTTTATATTTGTGCTAGTTACTTCTCTACACAAGCATTTCAGATTACGTTTTTTGTTCAGTGGTGACATATCATGATAAAAAATTTAATATATATCACAGATTTGACATTTATATATTTCTATGAAACAATGTTTGAAAATATAATGACAAGCAATAGAATACATTTTGCACAAATATTACTTTTTTTGTTCAAAGAAAATTCCAACTGAAATATAATTTCATCCCAACGGCGTCCCAATCATGTAAAAGAGCTTAATGCACTCTGTCATTTGATACCAAATTCGTCATGGAAGTATTTATATTTCTGAAGATATAGTAGATTTTATCATGTTTGGCACGCGAACAAATTCACTGAATTCCATTCCATTACATTCCATTTAACTTTTGGCCTCAACTGTATATTTTCAAAGGGTCATCATACGGCATGTTCAGTGATTCCAATCGTCTTTCGACCCAATCGCCAAACCGTTATGCTTGCAGTTCGCAACAATAGAGTGCTTAATCTCCTCTTCTACTTTCACTTATGCCATGAATAGAAATACCGGGCTAAGAAGCATAACGTGAAAGTAGGGCATTGCAGGTTCATTCGGTGGTTCCTACGACACGACATAAAAATGACATTAAAATGACTATCCATTGCTTCGAGAGTGAATGGTCATGCGCATAAATTGTTCAGCAATAACTATTGATAGATCATGCCAACTTTTCCTTTCTTCCGTTGTAAAGCTTGGACAATACTGACATGGCAATAATCGTTGCTATTCGACAGATTATTAGGTGGTATTGTGCGAAGACATGTGACGGCCGTGCGAGCAATTGCAGGTAGCCATTCCCAAACAAATAGACACAGTCACGCGCATAACTATTAATTACAGCAATTAATTATTATGCGCGTACTTGTGTCGATTGTTCATTTCTATTTTTTCATCACGGATATGATTCAATCTTCTTTCTTTAAACCCATGTTCGAGAACAAAAGAAATGTAGAGTCTCATTCTATTTCATTTGTCCAGTTCTGTTAATGGAATCAATACTTCTGTGAGCATAATACAGATATCAGCACACAAAACAACACATTTTTTCTCGAATAATATCTCAGCTTCACGCAAAGACACACAACCAGTGTTGATGATGATACAAAGCTTACAATAGCATTTTGATAATTATTGAATTCCATGATGCTGGAATGTTTGAATATATCTTGCTCGAGTTTTTTTCTCCTTCCTGACGTCTCCCTGGTCACTGTCATGTATACTCACATTGATCATTTCTATATTTTGTGATACATACTATTCTGCATTCATAGAAGCTATTCAAAGGTATTTATGTTGTCAGTGATAGTAATACACATTATTTGCACATACACATTTCTTTACATAAACATCATATAATTGATACTTGATAATTATAATCATAGATATGAATTATGTAGCACAATGTTCCCTAATATCTCGTTTTATTATCTTTTACCAACCCGTGGACCTCTCCTTTTTTGTGTGTGTGTAATGCCTACGTGCAGAAACATATTTCTTTGTGTAGGGAAAACAATACAGAGATCGATCTCTCAAAGAAAAAAATGGAACATTAAAGACATGAAAACGTGTTAAATTGTAAGGGGAAAGTCGTGCTGTCTGGCTGTGAGCCGGTTCCGAAACTCCAGCCTCTTGGCTGAGTTACAACAGTACCCTCGCATCAATAATAGATCATAACTCTCTAATTCTAATTTCCCTACAAAATTGTTTGTGCTGCACAAATCTTTTTTTACTTTCGTCTCGACCTTTAAGAAAAAGGACGCCTAACGTAGTTCGTCTTCAATAAGGGCATGCCACCGTGAAATCCCGGTTTGGAAAGTTTCTTTTTTTTTTCTTCCAAGAAACACTTCAATTACTTTTAAATAGATCGATGAACATTTTGAACAAAATCGGAAAGTTCGAAGAAAGGTCAATTTGCTGATACCAGTGTCTTCGGCCCGTATCTTAATATATTTTTTAAATTCAATATCATTGATTCTGTCCTCGTAATCAACAGGAACATTACGAACATCAATGATTGTGTGACAGTATCAGATGACATAATGGAATTGTTAGCAATCTTCTTGTCAATGGTCTTAAATTCATGTATTTTCTATGTTAGAAGCTTGCTGAAAGTCATTTGCCCTCAAATGATCTACATTTGGAGTAATGGGTGATTAAATCACAAATCCTAAAAATGCTCGGCCCGAACATTTTGAGGATTTAATCATTAGTCATTAATTACTCTATATGTGGATTATTTGAGGGCAAATAACTTTCAGCAAGCTTCTAAAATAGACAATACATGAATTTAAGACCATTGACAAGAAGATTGCTAACAATTCCATTTTGAAGGCTTTTTGCCTTCCCAGTACAGTATATGCCCTTTAATATGTTTTTTTACACTGGCAAAAATGTCCTTAGCCCCGTTAGGGAACATTGAGTGGGAACATCGTGGATTCATTTAGTCGGGTATAAGAAATGCCAGCGTAAAAAGCTTCAAAATAGTCCGGGGCTAAGGATAGTACGGGGCTAAGGATAGTCCGGGGCTAAGAATACCCAATGTAAAAAGGGTATATGTTAATCTAAGTTTCGTACGCGGTCTACTTAGGTAAACCAGTGTTGTGAATACGGGCACCTGTGAACAAATTTAAGACATCAACATTATGTCAAATCACCGGTGAAGAATGACTGTGAAATCACAGCCTTATCACTTAGTTCTGTGTAAATTTAATGATATGAATCTCTTAAAGAACAGGTATACGTAAGACATCAAAACAGGTTAAATAATATAGGGCAAGTGAGACCTGTGACATCACGTACAGCCTCTTGGCCGAGTTACCAATTTGCCATAAAGAAATAGCGCTATCTTCGCATCACTGAAACATTCATAACTCTCTAATTAATAGATTGAGTGTTTGTTTACTTGTATACGCTTCTCACATTTTTTCTTAGATCAGCTTATAGGGATATTGTGCATAGTTCATCACGGTCTTCGAGAACCCCCGTGGAAGAAGTTATAGAAAGGTCAATTCAAGTATTATGCAACATGAAAGCACCCCTTCAACTTGTATAACAGTTTACAAGATATGTGCGGCACACTTATACAAATTCAACCCCAAAATGTAATGTCAGCCAAATAGGAGTAATTTCTACGCGTTTTGTAATATATTGTCGTATATAAAACAGCTTTAAAAATGAATCAGCGAAGAATTCGTGCAAAGTAGGGCATTATCTTATCCTTAGTCAATTCGATGATCAGTCGCTCAAAATTACTGATTTTGCTTAGAAATCTGAACGTTGTAAGCTGAAAAAAAAAACCCGGTGTTTTTTCCGATTTCGTTTGAAATGTCCAATTTTATGCTGATGTGGTGGTTCTTCTGGAATGTTAACATAATGACACTCTGCACAGTGAAAGTTTTCGAGGTCTTGTCGGTGGCCGATATACAATATTTATGTTGATGTGTATATTCATATACATTTATAAGTGAAATAGGGTTATTATTACATACGCTCTGGTGATGTACTAAATATTCGAATGAAGTTCATGGCTGTGAACTCACTTTACAGCGAATGAGACATAAACACTATTCTTCTGACGACATTGTTTGGAAGAAATTTTACGTGGCTGTGTTCTACAGACAAAACGTGTCATAACAATTAGCAGCAGCAAAACAATAAGGACGCCAGGGCCATATTGAGGTTTTCTAATCAATGGTAACTCCCATGGCAACAGCAAATTGATGTACGTGTTGCCATGGTAGTTACCACTGATGATAAATTACGATAAGTGACAAGTAATATACAACATGGCCCAGAAGTCAATATTGTACAAGTATTGGTATTCGTTCATGAATTGAGGTCTGATGGGTGCAAGACTATCTTATGCAAACAAGAAATAGATCACCCGGTTACGACACCGGCCGGGGCATCGTGCCCTATTATCAAAGCATTACGTGACAACCGGGGGAATGTGATGATGGCCATTCCGTGAAAATATTACATAATCATACGTAACGTAAGACCGCCGAGCACAAAGGGAAAAGCCCTGAGTTGCCCTGCCGATGAGCACGGCCAAAGTAGATCACACGTTCTGACTGAACAGATGTCTCTGCGCATTAGCCTATCTTCCAGTCTGTTGGGCATATTTTAAACCAACTTTTCAATAAAAAGGGCTGACTGCAGTTAGATAACCATCCAAAATATCTTCTCTTGTACCCTCCTCACGTGTAACGGACTGAGAAAATAGGAGAATGGTGCAGTAGCTAGTCTGAGAATATCATTTATTTATTTTTTAGTTTGGATCATTAATATCCAGCAGCGTGGAAGCCAGGCTATTTAATTCTCCCTAAAATGCTTCAGATTGTGCAAACCATGGATTGTGTATCCGGGGAGCTATCGCCCCATGCACATGTATTAGTGCAGTCTGTATGCACGTCATTGTGAATCCAATAAATTACGTAATATGA
The DNA here is from genome assembly GCA_963669155.1 of Arbacia lixula. NCBI lineage: Eukaryota > Metazoa > Echinodermata > Echinoidea > Arbacioida > Arbaciidae > Arbacia > Arbacia lixula. The sequence continues at coordinate 3,929,358 of OZ022580.1, read as the reverse complement.
TTGTGGCACCAGCTCTTTTCATATTTTACTTTTAAAAATATTCCGGAATCGTGTTATCTGACATTGGATATTACGGAAGCTCGAAGACCGACTAAATTAATTATACACGCTCATACAGAAACCCGGATTCCACGCGCGCTGGCGGGCATTTATAAACCTAAATATTCAACAAAGGGGTCTGGCTGTAATAGATTAAGTATTCTCGATTTCTTTTTCCATGCAGCTCCCGTTAAACGACATTGATACAGTGACTTATCTTAACTTTCCAGTTCGGATCAGAAAAGCCACTCGGTTTACTTAAAAAATAGATATACAATAGACTTAGCCTATGGTACAGATCGACTTAACGCACGGACATGCAAACAGTCCAATCGGAGCACGTTATGCCATTGTTGTGGCGAATTACGTAATATTACATTGGATTCTAATCCTTGGCTCATAAATCCCAATGTGGATCAAGGCTATTCTGGATTTGTTTTGTCACAAACCTCCGAAGAAATGTATCTCGGCCGGGTCACGTACTATGCCGGTGAAGCAAGACAGTCATGGGCCGCGCGATCATGGATATCTTTAGATCGATATCTATCCGGAAGAGGCGCCATCCGCCTGAACGTACTTTAGATACAAGTACCAGGATGGTTAAAGAAAAACTGTTGATACTTTTGTAAAATACACGTATCTCTATACAATTACAGCTCAAATCAAGCTGAAATGTACTCATCATAATCAAAGGATAGCATCGATCGTTTTAGATGCACGTGTAGTTTCATATTATCAGTTATCATTAATTTGTATAATAATCCTTTATGGAACATTAAATGATAAAAATTATGAAGAGAAGTGAATGCAGAATTGGAGACGCTATTAAAATTGCTTACCTAAATGTTTTTTTCGAGGGGCGGTCAAGTTCATAGTGTTGCCCGTGCGTATGGCGGCTCTGACATGTTTTCGCCCTCGTCGGCAAGGTGCGGATAGTGAAGGACCTTCCCCTCTATTCGAGGTGGCTTCATAGAGCTACATTAAGACATGTATGCATGGAGTTGTTTGCTTCTACCCGTAGTAATTAGCATAAATGTCATTATTTGCTGAATGCAATCACCCATCAAGGTGCTCGTTCCCCTTTATCTTACAAGCATAAAACATACGGTAGTCAGTTGTGTGTTACTAAAAAACAAAGTTATTAGAACATGCCAGATATTAGTAATACATCGATGGAATGTGAGTGTGAATATTATAACTAAGCTACCCATTGTCTCCTAAAAATACGTTCACTGAAACAAAATCATAATAATTCCTTTTTATTATCCTTTGACGATTTTTGTTTTTTATCAAAACTTCAATAACATATTTCATTCATGTAAAACCAACTTAACTTCAGGGTGGCCACTGATTTTTCTGCATTAGTTACAACCGATTTAACTCTCGGGTGGACTTCTCCTTTTTTAAAGGTTGATTTCGTGATATCTCAGCCTGGAATTTAGGCTAGTTATTTACCTGCAATGTGGGTCGAGCGTTGTCATGCCAACTGCCTTTTCCTTGCACCCGAGTGTGCGCTGTGTATGAATACAAGTATGAATCAAGTATACGGTCAAACGGGGGGCTTGACCATTTACCAAGTCGTTGTGTAATCGCAATTCAAGTGCAACAAAGCATAATCTAATTAGCAGATTTGGAAGCGGTGTTCATCGACGGCGTAGTGTAGAAGAAGTTCCGGTTACTATTGATGTGCACGTTATCATGACGTCTATTCACGGTAAGAGAGGATTGACGCCGTTCGATTAGCGAGTTTGGCGGATCACGGACCTAGGTTCATATTTAACGGATGCACCAATGTTGGTACGTTGGTTCTCTTCCCTTTATTATCTCTACCCATTAAAATGCAATAACAACAAATAAACAAAAATTTGCTCGAAGTATTGATGAAGGTCGAAGGAATTTAAGAAAATAAATGTCAGGATTAGGAATGTCAAGACAACATGCATGGAGTGGGGAGGTTGCAAATCTTTTTCAGAGAGGTAGGTGTGTGCAAAACGTACGTCTAATGGTATATTTCCTGTTTGAGAAAAGTGATAATCCCCCCCCCCCCCAATAAAAAAATAGTACACGACATATGGAAGAGCAACTCGCATTTCATGTCACAAAATTAAAACTGTCAACAATCATAATTTTTTTTCTTTTTTTTGCAAAGAAATTTGAGGCATACACCCAGTAATAAGGAGCGTGCTCCATCCTGTAAATGTCTTGACCCGTGAACTAGAAATAGCTTGCGTGGTTAAGTCGCTGCCCGGTAAGCAGTAAACTGCAGGTTCAAATCCCGTCTGGTTCCAAGATTTTTGTCTGACTTGTTTTTCGTTCATTTACAGCCAGGATGGAGCACGCTATCCTTATTACTGCGTGTATGCCTCAAATTTCTTTGCAAATTGAAATTACCCCAGAAAGCCCTTTCACTAAAATCTGATCATAACTTTCTTAAATTTTAGTGGGTTTTCGTCAAACCTTTACTTAGATGTTTCTATCATGTTTCATGTTTCAAAACCAAATTTACTCAAGCGTGGACTTTCCCTTTAGGTGTTAACGATTAACATACCTGTACTAAACCTGGACTAGTTTTAGTGGACGCCAGATAAAACAACATGAAACATGGATCTTGTCCTCGGAGTCACAATGGTACATTGAATTTGCGCACATAATAATGACTAACAGCGAATGATTCAAATCACCCACTGTTGTGAATCTATGATGAAAATCAATGATTTTGTGACAGCATCAAAGGATTTATTTGGCGCCTCATAAAGTTAGTCTACGCGTCATACGCGGTCTAAGTCAAACCACTGTTCTGAATATGGGCCTCTGATTGATAGTGGTTTTGATTTAGGTGAAAATCTCGACGATTCCTCACGCAATCCTGAAATCAAACGGGAAACCGTCATCTCTATAGAACCCCAATTTTGTTACCACTACTATACAATCCTTTTCAGCGATTTACATTTACATTTACATGAGGAGTGGCCGATACCATGTGTTATCATCATCATCATCATTATGGTCGACCAAGGTCGAAAATATTGTTGGCGATGGTCCTCCACTGACCCTTGTCGTCCATTATTTGTCCTAGTTCATCGAGGTTAAAGGGTATATACTGTACTGGGAAGGCAAAAAAGCCTTCAAAATGCAATCTTCTTGCCAATGGTCTTAAATTCATATATTGTCCATTTTAGAAGCTTGCTGAAAGTTATTTGCCCTCAAATGATCTACATTTGGAGTAATGAGTGATTAAATCACAAATCCTCAAAATGTTCGGCCCGAACATTTTGAGGATTTACTCATTAATCATTAATTACTCCATATGTGGATCATTTGAGGGCAAATAACTTTCAGCAAGCTTCTAAAATGGACAATACATGAATTTAATGCCATTGGCAAGAAGATTGCTAACAATAGCATTTTGAAGGCTTTTTTGCCTTCCCAGTACAGTACATGCCCTTTAAGTACTGTATCTCTGGTGATCTGGTTTATGTAGTCAGTAGCCGGTCTACCACGGCCCCGTTTTCCTTGTGTTGGTTCCCACAGTACAAGTTTTGAGACTGGTTCATGAGCACTTCTGAAGCAGTGCCCGGCAAATTTGAGTCGTCTCTACTGAAGTATTTTAGAGGTTCTTGGTGTGTCTCCATAAGTGTTGGATGGTCTTTCCGACTAATATTTAATACTGTCCTATATAGCATCCATCAAGCCCTTGCTCAAGATATTGGGATAGAGTCCAACACTCAGCACCATTCAGAAGAATGCTTTCCATGGTTGCCTTAAAAAGATTGATCTTCATTTGGCGTGGTAGGTTAGACTTCCATATGAGATTCATTTTATTACAGGCATCCCATGCCTGCTTAGCTTTCCTGACATTTAAGTCCCTGGCAGATGTTGCTATCCAGAATACTGGAAATCCTCCACTCTCTCCAGGTCTTGTTCATCTCGGGACTTCAGGCTGCAGTCTTCATTTGGCAAATTAAAGTGCATGTACTTGGTTTTGCTCGAGTTCACAGTGTCTGAAATCAAGGCAATGCCATCTGCAAAGTCCAAGTCAGTTAAATTTTCCGCAGGGTATCTTTGACTACGGTGTGGCCTTACGGTTTATCATTGTCATTATCATTTATCATTGTTGCCGCGAATCGCCTGACGCATAACGTAGTCAAGGACTATTATGAAAAGAAAGGGGGCCAATGTATCACCCTGTAGAACTCCAGCGAGAATGTCAAATTCATCTGTCTCATCATCAGGTGATAGTACCCTTGCCCGTGCGTTATGATATTGATATTTTATTGTCACTCGATAGCTTATATATGCTTACAGATCAGTAGGTTAATAGAAAGTTAAGTACGAATAACACATTAGCTGTGACTGGAATATTAATCAAGTCTAGGGAGCGGGAGAAAAACAAAACTTAAAGGGATGATTCACCCTGAAGAAAAGTTCTTTTCAATAAAAGCAGAAACATGAAAGAAATGTATTAGCGAAGGTTTGACGAAAATGCGTCAAAGGATAAGAAAGTGATGATCTTTTGACATTCCAATTTGGTGACGTCACGTGCGATATGCTCTCCCATATGTTGTGTATTGATTAATTCCATAAACTGCTCTTTTTCTGTTTTTGATGAAGGAATATTGTTTTTCATAGTGGTGTGTGTGTATCACATGCACAGGTAAAAGGATTCATATCCTTTTGAGATAATGCACATTTTAAACAATTGTACACAACATATGGGAGAGCACCTCACATGTGACGTCACAAAATCAAACCTCTGAAAGATCATAACTTTCTTATCCTTTGACGGATTTTCAGCACACCTTCACTAATTATGTCTCTTTATGTGTCTCCTTTTATTGAAAAGCAAATTAATTTCAGGGGGAACTATCCCTTTAAAGGCTTGGTCCCATCTGTTGAGAAAGGCAATTAGATCGTGAAGACGAACTGAGGATGACTGAAAGTAGATCAGAGAAGTCAGTATACTGTATAGCAAAATGCTAAAAGCAAAAAAAAGAACAAGATTACAAAGAAAGAGTCGCGATTAAAGGTTTAATTGTTATCTGGGATAAGGATCCTCCGTTTTTTTTTTATTTTCAAAGACGATTATGGAGCGTACGTTCATCTTAACTGGGGGGATAAAGAATTCCACAAACACTGATTTGAGGGTAATATAATTCTAGCATATGGAATGAATTTTTTGTTAAAAATTCTGGTTACGGCAGTAATTGTGGGAATGTTTTTTGATGACATGGCCAAACGATTTGGTGAAAGGGGAAGTCTACCCTGAAGTTAAATCGGTCTGAATTAAAGCAGATGAAATGACAGCAACATACGAGAATCGAGAATCATGAAAGGATAAAAAAAGTATATTTTTTTCAAAGTTTAAATTCTGTGAAGTCACTTGCGAGCTGCTCTCCTATATGTTGTGTGCTGTGTAAATAAAAAAAAATCGTTCTTTTTTTATGAAGATATATCCTGTGTTGTAGAAGTGTGTCAGTAAAATCATGTGTTTAACGACATATCCTTTTTGGAAAATGAAAAATGTCAAAACATTAGTACACAACCTAGAGCAGAATAGTTCGCAAAATGACGTCACAGAATAAGAATTTTGAAAATTCATAACTCACTTATCCTTCAATGGATTTTTGTCAAACCTTCATTTATTTATTCCTTTCATGACCTGTGTGTGATTTTATTGAAACCAATTTGAATTCGGTGGATTTTACATGTAATAATGATGTAATGCGAGAAATGATTTGCTATGGCAATATTCAATGAGAGTTTAATTTAAACAGCTGGAAATATCGATCACATTCAGTTCTTTCATAAAAGGCGTCGACTGCATACGTGGAGAAGAACACTATGGAATTCTATGTCCGAGAGGTGTAAGTAATTAGTCGTTTATTTATAACGTACTCACAACTTTCCCTCTAATTTCGTAGTAACACGTTATCACATTTACCTGTATAAAATAGTGGAATGCACTCTAAATCTTTTAGTTGTGCTTACTCAGACAACCCTCGGAAGAGCTCTGGAGTTTCTTTAGAAACGTATCGTTTAAAAGATGTGTATATATCAACAGTTCATACATAACGAAACGAAAATGGTTTATTGTTCTGCGTTGTACCAGCCCAAGGATTATGGAGATATCGCGGGTCCTTGTGAGTGGGATACCCTGTCTTTAATACTATCATTTTCTCATGAGGCTTTTTCTTGGAACGTGCTGTGATTTTTTTTTTGTGACTTGATGACTATGAGTTTATGACGTTTCATTTCTTTCTTATTCCATGAAGGATATTCATATTCCTCTATTGTCTGGTAATTGTTCTCTATATTTCATTATCGAAAGAAAAAGAAAATGAGTACAAAACTAGATTTAACAAGACGTGGGCTGGATAGAAGACAAGCTCTGATCTAGTTTACAAAGCAGTCCGCGTTGTGTGTACGCGTAATAACCATTGACCAGGGACACCTCCCTGCATTGACAATACAGGATACAATCGGTTGCGTAGTCGGGTCCATGGAAAGATTAAATCGGTTTATTCGATTTCATGTGATTGCGTCATAACGTCCTCCAACGGGACTCGACAACCCGTAGTCTACAATTTCAGACTCTTTTCTTATGTCTTGTGCTCAATTCAAGGCTGTCGTTTTCTTGGTTGACGTGTGCTTTATTTGGCCACATGCCAGGGGAAGTGGGTTAACCCTCTCATTGCCATGTGAGGCTAACATGTGTAATAGCTCAATACGATTTGTATGGCTTGGGGCCGAGATGGTTAAAATACTAAAAAAAAAAAAGCAAAAAAAAGCTACAAATTAAGGACAACTTGGAGTACAAGTAGGGCGGGTCACGTTTAGTTTGTAAACAAAATTGTCCTTTCATCAGCCAGTCGGAGGCGGAGTCTGATTAACAGGTCTGAAGTACAAAGAATAGACTCGTATATGCTGGAGTAGGAGTCAATCAAGACGATGTGGTCTATCTCCCCTAGACATTGTTTTGAGACTGGGTATAAAACCATTAGAGGTCTGCGCGGTGGAGACTCGGCTTTTCTGCTGCCTGACGTAATCCATTGAACTTTCGATAGTCGCGTGACCCCGGCGGCCTTTCAAGAGGGAAGATGCGATGAAGGTGCGAGAAGGCCAACACCCGAAGTTCCAATCGATAGATCGTGGATGTAGCTCAGACACGTGCGAACACTGTGTAGAGATCAACGTGTGTGAACAAGGGCACGATCGTACCTTGCCCTTACCTTTTATTTTGCTAGTCTACTCTCTAGACAGCGTTGAGCCTAATCTTGCTTATGCTGGTATTGCGCGCTCCGCCACGCGACGCTGAACATCATCTCCTGGATTTACTAGTCTATCTCTTTTTTGTTAGTCAACATGAGTATTTCAATCTTTGTCATGTTTTTAAAAGGCGTAGAAATCTCTGTTTTCATATGAAACCAATGAAAATGACTATTCCTGTTTCTCTACATTGTATTGACAAGTAAACATGTGAAGTGTAAGACGTAACACACCTAAATTAACTGAAAGTACTATGACCTACATTCGCTATCCGCAGTGGTTGGCCCTTTAGTAATATCACTGTTTGTTTGTTTTGTATAAATCGCAAGCCGTTTTACAAAGTAGGCAGCGAGCACTAGTTGTACAAAATTTATGAGACGTTCTGTTTCTGTATGGTTTCTGTAATTAAAAACAGGGGTTCGAGACGAAATCATTCTTTCTACCACCTAGACTAGGCATTCACTTCCTGGTCCCTTGATCTACTTTGAGGGAGGACATTGCCGCATTGCTCATGGTCATTTCGTAACGAAATCGATCTCGTTTTGCAAGCAATGTAGTCTACATTGCTAGACCTCTTTTACTTAAATATCCTGAAACATGTCACGTTCTAAGTGGCTTCGTTACTATGTAACTACGAATGTAGCATGTAAGCTCTTCAGGTATGTGTGAAGTCATTCCGTATTTCAACCTGTAGTCAGATGAGAAGAAATGAACCTGTGATCTAGATATTTAATCTCTATTTACAGAATAAGATCTGCGTATAGAGGCTAGTAGCGCTCAATCGGTTACGCGATTCAGGCGGGCGGCTCACTCTCCGCTCCTATTGCGCATGTGTGGGAGTCGATTGCATAATCAGGCAGAGGGGCTTACAGAGTGCTAGCATGAGCGTTATATTTAGTTGCTTGAACTCGACAGAGTAGATAACGTACGTATAGAGTCGTCATGTCGACTCGCCGATCTACTTTTAGATAGCTGTTGGTTTAGTTCGACTGCATTGTGTGTGTTTACGTCGATGATTGATGATGTACCTCCATTTCCTGGCTTGATTCTCATCATATTGCGACATCTACCAGAACATCAACAATTCATTTTTCTGGCTCGACTCTACTCATTGCTCTTCAATCCTCCTCCTCCTCATCTCTCCGCATATTTAAAACGCTTCAGAGCTAGAGTGTCTCGCCAGGCCATTCTAATTGGTTATCCTCGTTAAAGGCATTCCGGAAAAGGGCAGACTTTCGTTCCAGCGAATAGTTCAACACTTTTAAAATCGACTTTGATTACGTGCCACGGTGTTTAATATTTGCGACCAAACCAGATCAGAGTAAACTTCGATCGAGAGCAATATCGCGTGGAAACGTGAATGCTCTGGACAGACGATCGTCTGGTACAATAAGGTAAGCTGAAATTAACTCACAAACATGACAAGTCTCTGTGTAAATCTACGTCATATAAGGATCAGCAGGGTATACAGTGAAACCTGTCTATAGTGGCCACCCAAGGGAAACAAAAATTGTGGCCTTTATACTAGACAGGTGGCTGATTATATATAGATAAGTTATTTAACACATGATCTCTCTCCGGGGGATTTTTTTAGTGGCCACTATGGACAGGTTTGACTGTATAATAGCTGCACCCTGTCGCGCAGTGATCGCGGTTCAATCCATTGCGTCATTTGCGATGATTGTACTGTTTGTAGCTCAATCTGTATATAGGGCACTCCAGCTTGTTTGCACTAACTGTCTATTACATAACCCGTCCTTCGCTCGCTGTGATATACTTGTCCACTACAGATCCCTTTTCATGTGACGCGCGGCGTTCATCGGAAAGTATGGTGGGCCGTTCCCGCCAAAACGGGTGCCCAGACCGTACGCCTGCCAATCATAACGTACGCATGGTTCTGTCAGAGCGTACGCGTGGTTCTGTCAGAGCGTACGCGTGGTTCTGTCATTACGTACGCGTGGTTTTGTCATAACGTACGCATGGTCTTTTTCTATTATTCTTCTTTGACATTCTGAACGTACGCGTGGTTTTGGCATAACGTACGCCTGCTTTTGTCATTACATACGCGTGGTTCTGTCATTACGTACGCGTGGTTCTGTCATTACGTACGCGTGGTTCTGTCATTAATGGTTAACCATAGACCAAATTTTGCGTACGCATTGACAGAAGCACGCGCACGTTATGCCAAAACAAGGCGTATGTAATGACAAAACCACGCGCACGTTATGACAGAACCATGCGTGCGTAATGACAAGACCACGCGTACGTAATGTAGCTGTACGAATTGCTGTAATATAAGCAGCTTTACAACCAATGAGAAAGCTTGTTGTATAAGATGTATTGTAGCTGAATTCGATCCCGAACACAGAGGGCGCAAACATAAATAAAAGGATAGAGGTTGAAGAATGAGGGAATTAGAACAAAGGCGCTGATCTCATTCCTATGAGACATGTAGTTGTTGATATACGTGTTCATTTATTTATTTATTTATTCAAATATTTTACCAGAGCGCTCATTCACCATAAAGTAGGGCTCCCATAGGACAATATTATTATTATTATTATTATTATTATCATTATTATTATTTATATTATTATTATTCTTGTTTGTTGGTCATACTAATTGCATAAAAAGCACTGCTTGGTAAAGCTCCTGGCTACATTACAGAATTATTGAAGTATAAAACGAGTAAACATTGTCGCAATTTGCGCAGTTCAACGGATCCTCTGCTTTTACAGATCCCATCCTTCAAAAGAAAAGTAGCGCTAGGTGATGGAGCATTTGTATCCCCCAAGCTCCGGAATAGCTTACCCCTGGAAGTTAGGAAAGCACCATCAGTAAACAACTTTAAACTAAAGCTCAAACCATATCTATTTAATTCATAACACGCATTTTTAGTCATACAAAGCGCAGTAGAATATATACTATATGGAATATTGTCTGCGCTCTATAAATGTATGTATTATTATTATTATCATTATCATTATTATAAGTAGTAGTAGTAGCAGTAGTAGTAGTAGTAGTACATGTAGTAATAGAAATAGTAGGAGTAATAATAGTAGTAGTAGTAGTAGTAGTTGTAGTAGTAGTAGTAGTAGTAGTAGTAGTAGAAGTAGTAGTTATATTAGTAGGTGTAGGAGTAGTATAGTAGTAGGAATAGGAGTAGTAGTCCTAGTAGTAGTAGTAGCAGTAGTAGTAGTACTAGTAGCATAGCAGTATAGTAGCTTATTTTGAAACTTTTTCAAACTTTAATACCAGGGGATTGAGAGGAGCCACTCATCGAATTAAGTAAGCTCTATTTTTTGTATCTGCAAGCCCGATACCAGTTGAATTTGTGGGGCCTGTGAAAGGGCACTTTCTTTATGAAAGAAGAGGAAGTGTCGCACGAAAAGCACTTGCAAACTGTAGGCAATTACGGAGCGGGTCGATTGGAAACTTGACAAAGCATGTACATGTAGCACAATACACAGAACAGCAGTTTATTTCTGTAGAGGAGATCCCAGGGCGTTCCAATCATTAAAGCCACTATGTACATCCACATGGTGAGTGGGTTATGTATGAAACTGGATTATGGTGCAACAAGTGTTTCAATAAATAGTGTGTTGGTATAGTTGTAAAGAGAAAATATCTATATTTACATTTATGTACATATGTTTGCGGGCGACCTTTTTCTTGAATAAAGTAAGATAAAATATTAAAGGAAGTTGTCTTGTCAATAAAAAACAAAAAAAAAATCAAATGAATAATGATGTTTTGTGTATGTATGAAATAAGACGTTGTCAATTATTGTCTAAATCATTATTCATAGTATTGGATGATACATTTCCCTCAAATATACAAAGAAGACACAAAACAATATAAACTTTGATATTTGACTTTGACAGACAGAACAGTGGAAAAGAGCAAGAAAATGAAGGAGAGAATGACAGAGACAGTGTGATTGAGAGAGATATTCAGAGAGACGGGGGAGGAAGGGGGGGGGGGGCAAAGGAGGAAAGTAAGAGCAAGAAGAGGAACAGGGGGAGAATATAAAATCGTTTGGAAGAGAGAAGGGCGAGAAGTAACTGAAAAAGAAAAAGATATACTAATGATTGAAGGCGATAGACCAAGAGATGATTGTGTACAATATAAAGATGAGGATGCACTTAATGAAGAACCAATGGATGATGCTGAAATGGAACGTAGATTGGGACAGATGTCAAATAGTTCAGGACATCATATAGAAGATGAGCAAACATAAGTACTCATATTGTAGTAATGTTATAATTCTGTAACACTGAGTTACACTGAGTCTACAGGTTTGGTTAATGTCATGTAACGTGAGTAACTAAAGCTTCTTTATTTTAAATTCTGTTATAGTGGGGTGGATAAGGTGAACAAATGTGCACTCTTGTGTACAAGCTCCAAATTTAAAACACATGTTCAAAATCATAACTGGAACAATATTAGATATAGAGGCATCTCAAAATATTTTCAGGGGCGCCTGGGGGCAACCCCCAATGTACCCCTGGGGCCCTAATATGTTATTTTTACTTCTTTTCGAAAATGCACGGCCTGACATGGAAAGAACCCCTTGGAATCATCCTTAGGTAATAGGAATTTTACCCTGTTAAGATGTGTGGTCATAAGTGGCAAGGGGATCGGTGGATAGCCACCAAATGCCCCCCAAAACGCGCCCCTGGGGGCACTTTTCTCTTATTTTGGGACATTTTCTCAAGAATAAATAACTGGATTTTAACCAAACTTGATAGGAATCATCCTTAGGTAATAGGGACTATTAGTTGTTAAGCTTGGGGTACACAAGTGGCAATAGGCTGGGGAACGGGGGTAGCCCCCAAAACGCCCCAGGGGGTAAACTTTCTTTTATTTTTTTTTATACCTTTTCTCAAGAATAAATAACTGGAACCATCCTTAGGTATTACAGACCTTAAGTTGTTAGAATGGGGGCAACACAAATGGCAAGGAGCCAGGGGGTAGCCCCTCCCCCACCCCACCCCCCCAAAAAAATGCCCCTATGGGGCAGCTTCCTCTTATTCTTTACTTTTTCAGAAGAATAGATAACTGGATTTTAACCAAACTTGATAGGAATCATCCTTAGGTAATAGGGACTATCAGTTCTTAAGCTTGGGTTACACAAGTGGCAATAGGCTGGGGAAGGGGGTAGCCCCCAAAACGCCCCAGGGGGGAAACTTTCTTTTATTTTTTTATACCTTTTCTCAAGAATAAATAACTGGAACCATCCTTAGGTATTAGGGACCTTAAGTTGTTAGAATGGGGGCAACACAAATGGCAAGGAGCCAGGGGGTAGCCCCTCACCCACCCCCCCCAAAAAAAAAAATGCCCCTATGGGGCAGCTTCCTCTTATTCTTTACTTTTTCAGAAGAATAGAAAACTGGATTTTAACCAAACTTGATACGATTCATCCTTAGGTAATAGGGACTATCAGTTCTTAAGCTTGGGGTACACAAGTGGCAATAGGCTGGGGAAGGGGGGTAGCCCCCAAAACGCCCCAGGGGGGAAACTTTCTTTTATTTTTTTATACCTTTTCTCAAGAATAAATAACTGGAACCATCCTTAGGTATTAGGGACCTTAAGTTGTTAGAATGGGGGCAACACAAATGGCAAGGAGCCAGGGGGTAGCCCCTCACCCACCCCCCCCCCCCCCCAAAAAAAAAAAATGCCCCTATGGGGCAGCTTCCTCTTATTCTTTACTTTTTCAGAAGAATAGAAAACTGGATTTTAACCAAACTTGATACGATTCATCCTTAGGTAATAGGGACTATCAGTTCTTAAGCTTGGGGTACACAAGTGGCAATAGGCTGGGGAAGGGGGGTAGCCCCAAAACGCCCCAGGGGGGAAACTTTCTTTTATTTTTTTATACCTTTTCTCAAGAATAAATAACTGGAACCATCCTTAGGTATTAGGGACCTTAAGTTGTTAGAATGGGGGAAACACAAATGGCAAGGAGCCAGGGGGTAGCCCCTCCCCCACCCCCCCAAAAAATGCCCCTATGGGGCAGCTTCCTCTTATTCTTTACTTTTTCAGAAGAATAGATAACTGGAATTTGAACAAACTTAATAGGAATCATCCATAGGTAATAGGTACCTAAGTTCTAAGTTCTTATAATGATGGTACGCAAGTGGCAAGGGGGGGGGGGAGCCTTAGGTCCTCTATCGCCTGGGGGAGGGGGAGCTCCCCCAAATGCCCCCAAGCAAAAGAGGACTTAAGGTTGTAATAATGGGATACATATCTAAAAATGGATGTTAGATTTCATAAAAACTCGAAAGACATTGTGAAATGTGAAAAATTTGTTAAAAATGGGGATCCCATCTGACATGAACTAGCCACCCCTCTCCACCCCCCCACCCCCCACACACCCTCTTCCCCCTTGCCCATCACCTCAGAAATGCGCCTTGCGGTCCAAAATATTAAGAAAAAAGGAGTGTTTTCTCAAATTTACCCAAACTCTACAGTAACCAAGGATAATCTAACATGCACATGTAGTCGCGTACTCATCTGATGAGGGGACAAGGATGACACCCCCCCCCCCCACCCTCTAAATAAACATAGCACCTTACATGTCAATTACCCTCTTGTTATCATGGGGGGACTTTGTTCCCTCCGTCAGTGCATGTATTAATATCTCAAGTTTTTTTCTTTCGTTCTGTTAATTTTTTTCGACAAGACATATGTTTAAAATACTATATGGAATGATATGAGATATCATTCTGAGGCATCTAAGACAGAATAAAGCTAAATACATGGCTTTGGCAGCCATTTTGGACGCCATTTTTGATCCTCCTTGTCTCCTCATCAGATGAGTACGCGACTACATACGTTAGATTATCCTTGGTTACTGTACAATTTGAATACATGTACATTCAAGAAAACATTCCTTTTTTCTTAAAATGTTGGATCGTAATGCACATTTGTGAGGTAGTTGGGGGGGGGGGGGGGGCTGTATAGTTAATGTCAGATGGGGTCCCATCAAATCTTTCCCATTGCATGAGAATAATCTGTTGAGTTTTGATGAAATCCAACATTCATTTTTTAGGTATGTATCACATTTTTACAACCTGAAGTCCTCTTTTCGAAGATGACTTCTTTCAAGTTTGCTCAAAATCCAGTAATTTACCTATGAGAAAAAGGGAAAAAGAAATAAGTGGAATTTGCCCTCTGGGGGAATTTTTGGGGCTACACCCCTCGCCCCTTGCCACTTCCATACCACCATTTGAATAGCTTAAGGTCCCTAATACCTAAAGATGGTTCCTATCAAGTTTGGTTAAAATCCAGTTATTCATTCTTGTGAAAAAGGGGGATGGGAGCTACCCCCCCCCCCCTTGGCTCCTTGCCATTTGTGTACCCCCATTCTAACATCTTAAGGTCCCTAATACCTAAGGATGGTTCCAGTTATTTATTCTTGAGAAAATGTATTAACAAACTAAAAAAAAGTTTCCCCCTAGGGCGTTTTAGGGGCTCCCCCCCCCCTTCCCCAGCCTATTGCCACTTGTGTACCCCAAGCTCAACAACTGATAGTCCCTATTACCTAAGGATGGTTCCTATCAAGTTTGGTTAAAATCCTGTTATTCATTCTTGTGAAAAAGTAAAACATAAGAGGAAGATGCCCCAAGGGGGGGGGGGGGGGGGGGCTACCCCCTCTGACTCCTTGCCATTTGTGTACCCCCATTCTTACAACTTAAGGTCCCTAATACCAGTTATTTATTATTGAGAAAAAGTATTAAAAAATAAAAGAAAGTTTCCTCCTGGCGCGTTTTGGGGGCTACCCCCTCCCTCACCCCCTTCCCCAGCCCCTTGCCATTTGTGTACCCCAAGTTTAACGACAACTGATCCCTATTGCCTGAGGATGATTCCTATCAAGTTTGGTTAAAATCCAGTTATTTATTCTTGAGAAAATGTCCCAAAATAAGAGAAAATAACCCCAGGGGGCGTTTAGGGGGCTGTTTACCGCCCCCCTCGCCACTTTTGACCACACATCTTAACAAGGTAAGGTCTCTATTACCTAAGGATGATTCCCATCAAGATTTTTATTCAGGTCTGGCCGTACGTTTTCGAAAAGAATTAAGAATAACATATTAGGGCTTCTGGGGCACATTGGGGGCTGCCCCCAGGCGCCCCTGAAAATATTTTGAGATGCCTCTTTAATATTGTTCCAAATATGATTTTGAACATGTGTGCCAAATTTGTTGCTTGTACACAAAAGTGCACAATTCACCTCATATTTGTTGCTTAGCCACCCCACTATTATAGTTTTGCAGAAATTATGTAAATAATTATTTAAGAAGCAAACAGTCCACCTTCCCATGGCACGCAATCATATCCTCAGCACAGAAACTTCTTTTTCAATAAAATAAAGAAGCTTTGCTTACTCACGTTACATGACCTTAACCAAACCTGTGGAATTGCCCAGCACTATCATGTTGTATAATCTCACATCTCTTTATATCTGGGATGATTTTCTAATTGCACATACATTTAGCTCAAGCTGCAAAAACAGGGGAAAGAGAGAGAGAGAGAGAGAGAAGAGATAAGACGATGAAAGAAGAGAAGATGGAAGCAACAGAAGAAAGAAACAATATGTGGAGAAGATTGAGAACAGGAACAAGAAGGAAAAGAAAAAACAGGCAGGAGGTGGAGAATAAAACAAAGCAAAACAAGATGAAACAATGTAATATGCATCTTGGTTCTTTGAGATGATCATCATGTACATGTACATGTATAATCATAAACATGCACATCCACTAACCTTCACACATACACACACAATAGCAAACACGCACATATACACTGACAACATATGTGCACACAAATAATCTTCAAAGTCATGATCACCAATCCATTCCCACAAACTCAACTCCACACAATACCTCTCTACTGATTTTCAACATCAAAGTGAATCACAAATGAATAACTTTTCATGATTGAACAAAACAATTTATTTGGAACCTTGAATATCCCTGTAGTTTCCATTACAGTATTAATGCAAGTACACATAAATGATGCAAACTTCACTCTTGACCATTACCTGACACATTGTTTAGAAAAATAACCAACAATATCCTAATGCGTAACATATACAGTAAAACCTGTCTATAGTGGCCACCCAAGGATACAAAAATTGTGGCCTTTACAGACAGGTGGCTGCTATAGGCAGGTTCTTTAACACATGATCTCTCTCCGGGGGAATTATTTTAGTGGCCACTATAGACAGGTTGGCTGCTATAGACAGGTGGCCGCTAAGACAGGTTTGACTGTAAATAGGATGTTATAATGAATGGTCTTCATGTGATCAATACCAAATGATGTGTATCTCGTACAAAAATGTATACATACTTCAGGCAAGATGTACAGCCAAATCAAAGCAGTTATACTATTGAAGTGTATCACATTATGCATCTATCTTGGCATGAATATACATGTAATTATATATATAAGTAAGATACATGTTCAAACATATCATTGGCATGAATATACTGTACATGTAATTATATACATAAGTAAGATACATGCTCAAACATATCATTGTATGTAAGCTGACATGAATTAAACAAAAGTGCATTGTTTTCAAAATGAAGTATAATTTGTAAAAATGCAAATGTGTTCCACACACACTAGAAAACACATTTAATGAAGGATCAATCTGATATCGTCTCAGAATGATGAAATGTCTGTTATGAAATATGATATGAAATCATTCCTCACAAAACAGAGACTGAACAAACACACATCATCATGTCCCTACATGTACATGTATGAAACGTATGGAAAAAGGAATACATATTTTCATGTACCATAGCTGACAAGAAGATCTAAGGCAACAATACAAAAAATCAGCAGGCATTATTTTTGACATATTGCACAAAATACAATATTGCAGGATCCCTTATAGAATACAGGCTAATAGTACATATTTTATTGTGTAAGTTGAATCTTGCACGGTTCAAGATGAATCATTGTAAAGGAACTGCTAGTCAAAAACAAATATTCTCAAATGTAAGATATTGCATAATCGCTACTAAATTAGCCTCTGGAAATATATCAAACCTAGGCCAAATCATACATCCATAAGATAATACATATTGAAAGGTTCCTCAATACAATTAATAAAACAATGTGATGTCATCACAATGACAGCTGTGTTCCCATGCTGAAAATGGTAAATATGTTTTGAAAGAAATAAATGACTAGCATTAACATACTGTATTTTTTTTTTCGAACTAAATTGATAGCATACATAGACTTCACTCTAAACGATTGAATTTATGTGATAGGTAAACTAGTAAATACCCAAATAAAATAAAATATTGCAGAGTCCCATATTATACATGATCTGAAGATAAAAATGGCAAGCTTTTAGAGAATATGACCATCTACGGTAAATAGGTAAAGATATCAATCAACATACATTCTTGTGTGATGAATTATACTGTATTTGGCATACATGAAGATCGTCATCTTAAGTCCAAGAAGTCCAAGTGCATTTCCTACTGTCCTGAGTGGTACATCTCAAAACAGGTGATGCACAATAGGAAGCTTACACTGCTTGCATATCAGGCTGGTTTGCTTCCTCTTGTTGCCGATCCTGCGTGAACACACGGAACAGTCCGGATGGTAGGCTGCGATGGGTTGACGTCCAAGGAAGTTCTGATGAACATTGCTTTTTCTGCGGTTGTCTCGACTGCTGTATCTGAGAACGCATAACCTTCCTGTATTTGCAGATCGCTGGTGTTGCTCTCCCAGACCATTGATGACTCGAAGGCAAAACTTCCGCACGATTGTCTTGGCATCCCCATTAGCCATCCGGAATGCCAAGAACGCGATGACTAGTGCCACCTCCAACTGGAAATTGTACACAACCATGTACCATTTCATGTGGCAATGTGGATACTGTAGTAGGACATGCGATGGTCGAGGAGATCCACAACGCTCATTGCTCGATTGTATGCATCCACAGCTGCTGGTTTACGGACGCTGCGCTGTCCTCTGCACTCTAATCGCGGATGACTTTGTTGACAGTCCCACTGCCATGTACAGTTGACAGAACAGTCACCTTCTTCATGTCGTGCCATGTGACCCCGAGCAGATCACCTTCACGAAAAAAAAGCAGGTTTATCCCCTCTTCGCTGTAGCGATGATGCCTCTCGCATCGCAGGTGGAAGGCCCCTCCTGTTAAGCCACACTGTCCCACACGCTCCTAATTTTTTCTCTTTCCATTGCTCGAAGAGCTCATGGGATGAGTAAAAGTTGTCTGTGTACACAGGGCGCCGAGTGTTGACGTAACTGGTAGTAAATAAAATGTCCTTGAAAATGCGAATCGTGAGCCCCTCTCCACGCGCAACTTCTTGTTCATCTTTGCCGGTGTACAGGTGGCAGTCCAAACAAAAGCCAGATGCTGCATCTGCCAGCACCCAGAACTTGAACGGCACAAGGGATTCATCAACAGACAGGTTACAGCCAGGTTCGAAGCAGTTCTGAAAGGTTGGGATGACGCGTTCCATCAGAGGCGCGACCTTGAAGCGTGGAGTGTAGCCTGGTTGCCCTCTGGTCACACGCTCCTCGTTTTTTGCAAAGTGCAGGAACCAGTGCACAGGCTGGTACCTGCAGATAAGAAATAAAGAAACAAGAAAATGAAATAAAACATACATGTACACACATATATTTTGATTTAATCTACATGTATGAATTGTCAAACACTAAAAACATGTATACTTCAAGCATTGTGCCAATTATCATTCTAAAGAATTTTCAAACAGAATTTAGACATCTGCATGGAGCTGGTGCACATTTTATGGTATCAAATTACCATTCAAAGATACAGTTATTCTTCTCCAATCAAACAAACATTTATCATGTTTATATAATTATAGCTTACTATGAGAATTGTTCATCAGCATTTTACCCCCCCCCCCCATATCATTAGGGTCTATTCGCTGTTTGTATTGTACTTGAAGCCCCAATTTTATCACAGATAATGTTCAAGATACACAACAGCTCAAAGGAATTGGCATAGGGAAAGGGAAAGGGAAGAAATGGAAGGAGGTGCAGTTTTTAAACCGCGGTATATTTTGTCCACTTCAGCATGAAACATGATGCTTAAGCCTAAAAAGAATGTTTCATGCTGAACTGGACAAAATAAACTGCAGTTTAAAATTGCGGCTCCTTCCCTTTCTTCCCTTTCCCTTTCCCTATGCCAATTCCTTTGAGCTGTAGTGTATGTGTATAATGGGGTGACCATATTTTGCGCATATTTGGTTTTCTTGACGATTCCAAGACAACTAGATTATTACACATGATGTCTAATGCCTCAAAAGAATGAGAATATCTTTTACAATCGCATTTCATGGCCTGGAATTCAAATTTCAGATTAAAAGCAATGTAATTTCGAGAAATTTGCAACGCTTACTGATTCCACCATCCACTCACATGTGTGACCTAATTTTGCGCAGTAAGTTCGCTGCCCTCTCTTGGTCGACAACGAGTGTCAAACGTTCAAAAACAACCTCGTATTTCAAGCACATACTAGCTATTTGAGTAAATACTTCGAAATTGGTTAGATTTTATAGATGTTTAGATGATGTACATATCTTGTTTGACTGTTTTGAAGAATACAGTGTCTTACTATTCTTAGTCCCACATATGCACCGTGTATCCTTCTTTTGTTTAAGCATATATTTAGTGTTAGTGCACAAAATAGGACATGCGCGAAATTAGGTCACACCACGATACTAATAGTTTTGTCAACAAAATATATTTTAAAATACATACCTAGTTTCTGCTCATGACGGTCCTAATTCCAGGCGTCCCAACTAACCAGTACTCCTCCCAGTACATCAGAATGCCAGGCGTGGTCACGAGAACCATGCCCATGGTGACTTGAAGTCCTGTGAAGGCCTTCATCTCGACTGGTGTTGTGTTGGTTGGGATGACGCGTTCCATCAGAGGCGCGACCTTGAAGCGTGGAGTGTAGCCTGGTTGCCCTCTGGTCACACGCTCCTCGTTTTTTGCGAAGTGCAGGAACGAGTGCACAAGCTGGTACCTGCAGATAAGAAATAAAGAAACAAGAAAATGAAATAAAACATACACACATATATTTTGATTTAATCTACATGTAGGCTATGAATTGTCAAACACTAAAAACATGTGTACTTCAAGCATTGTTCCAATTATCATTCTAAAGAATTTTCAAACAGAATTTAGACATCTGGAGCTGGTGCACATTTTATGGTATTAAATTACCATTCATAGATACAGTTATTCTTCTCAAATCAAACAAACATTTATCATGGTTATGTAATTATAGCTTACTATTAGAATTGTTCATCAGCATTTTACCCCCCATATCATTAGGGTCTATTCGCTGTTTGTATTGTATTTGAAGCACCAATTTTATCACGGATAATGTTTAAGATACACAACAGCTCAAAGGAATTGGCATAGGGAAAGAGAAAGGGAAGAATGGGAAGGAGCTGCAGTTTTAAACCGCGGTATATTTTGTCCAGTTCAACATGAAACACCACGCTTTAGCCTAAAAAGCATGTTTCATGCTGAACTGCGCAAAATATACTGCGGTTTAAAATTGTGGCTCCTTCCCTTTCTTCCCTTTCCCTTTCCCTATGCCAATTCCTTTGAGTTGTAGTGTATGTGCATGATGGGGTGACCATATTTTGCGCATATTTGGTTTTCTTGACGATTCCAAGACAACTAGATTATTACACATGACGTCTAATGCCTCAAAAGAATCGCATTTCATGGCCTGGAATTCAAATTTCAGATTAAAATCAATGTAATTTAGAGAAATTTGCAACGCTTTCTGACGCCGCCGTCTATCTAATTTTGCGCAGTAAGTTCGCCGCCCTCTCGTGGTCGACAACGAGTGTCAAACGTTCAAAAAACAACCTCGTATTTCAAGCACATACTAGCTATTTGAGTAAATACTTTGAAATTGGTAAGATTTTATGGATATTGAGATGATGTACGTATCTTGTTTGACTTTTCGAAAAATACAGTGTCTTATCATTCCTAGTCCCACATATGCATCGTGTATCCTTCTTTTGTTTAAGCATATATTTAGTGTTAGTGCACAAAATAGGACATGCGCGAAATTAGGTCACACCACGATACTAATAGTTTTGTCAACAAAATATATTTTAAAATACATACCTCGTTTCTGCTCATGACGGCCCATGTTGCAGCAGCTCCAGTGGATGAGTCTGCAAGAGAGGAGGGCTCAACAGAAAGTATGTATGGTGTACAGCATTGCCCATGGCCTGGTGAATATCCCAGTCACATACTTCGTCCCACTGACTGCTCCACAAACACGTGGTAATCCACAGAAGTTTCAGGTGCCATATGCCAGGACTCGAACACAGCAAACATCATTCTTTCCAGATGCTATCAGGCTGTGGAACTCCTTACAACCTGCTGTTGTCAACTGTACCTCCCTACAGCTTTTCCAGCAGGAGGTGCAAGGTGTAAAGCTTCGTTAAGCTTCAGTGGATTTTTTTAATTGCACAGTATCTGTAAAAAGCCATCAGATATTTTACTTGCACTGTACACTCGGCACTGGACAAGCACAAGGTACGATAATATGCCAGCGGCGGACTGTACCGAAACCAGAAGAAGAAGAAGAAAAAGAAGAAATCCAGGCGTCCCAACTAACCAGCTCTCCTCCCAGTACATCAGAATGCCAGGCGTGGTCACGAGAACCATGCCCATGGTGATTTGAAATCCTGTGTGAAGGCCTTCATCTCGACTGGTGTTGTGTCCTCCCAGTTGTTGAAGCGAGAAAATTCCTGCAGTACTCCAAGACCTGCTCGAGTCTGGTGAGCTTACTGGTTGGTCTCAGCTGCGATCAGGAAACAGGTCTTCCCGATAAAAAAAATTTATAAAAATGTCTAGTACTGGTTTCATATGGGTTGCATCAAACAAGAGCTAAGAGTCTGGGGCCATCTTGATGGTAGGCATCTAACCAGTCTAGATCCCATGGTACAGCTCCAAGCCGTATCCAATCTTCTCCTCGATCATGTCGATGTTCTTGGGTGTCCTGTTCGTTGTTGTCCGCTGTTCACTCTCTGAATCGTGCATATCACATCAAACGAGGAATGATTCTGATCAGATGAATTTTGCTGAC
The DNA here is from genome assembly GCA_963669155.1 of Arbacia lixula. NCBI lineage: Eukaryota > Metazoa > Echinodermata > Echinoidea > Arbacioida > Arbaciidae > Arbacia > Arbacia lixula. Next base: position 3,906,905 of record OZ022580.1, on the reverse strand, counting down.
ACCAAACACTACGAATGGGACCGGTCACAACGTCGCTCTCACTGTCAGAGCTCTCTCATCTCGCGATGAGTCAGACTCAGAGTCCGAATCTGCCCTAGTAACAGGTCCTGGCTGCTGTACCATCTCCCGTACATACTCCGTAGAGACGAAGCAAGGCTTCTTCTTTGGAGGAGGCATGATTTTCTTGAACCAACTGTCCCCGAAAATCGTAAATTTCTCAGATATTTTAGATAAACGATGTCTTAGTCACTGCGTGTCGGTAGAACAGGTCGATCGTAGCTACATAACAACGAATATGCATATCGCATAGGCCAGCGCACACTCGATCGGACTTGTCCTCGCACATAACGAGAAGTATGATTGGCCATTCCAACATCTGTCTTAAAATTTACGAAACCTTGCGTACGTTATGACACGACCACGCGCACGTTATGACAGAACCACGCGTGCGTAATGACATAACCACGCGTACGCTATGAAAGAACCACGCGTACGTTATGACTATACCACGCGTACGTAATGACTATATTAAGCATGCGTAATGACAGAACCACGCGTACGTAATGACAGAACCACGCGTATGTAATGACAGAACCACGCGTATGTAATGACAGAACCACGCGTACGTTATGCCAAAACCATGCGTACGTTCAGAATGTCAAAGCAAAAAAAATAGAAAAAGACCATGCGTACGTTATGACAGAACCACGCGTACGCTCTGACAGAACCACGCGTACGCTCTGACAGAACCATGCGTACGTTATGTTTGCAGGCGTACGGTCTGGGCACGCGTTTTGGCGGGAACGGCCCACCATAGGAAAGCCTACGCGTGTCTTTCGTTTCGTTCGGAAAGCCTATATACATTCAATTATGAATCACATTGGCTACTGGCTAGTACTGTATCTGCAACACGTGTATCATTGCACCGTGCCAGCCAGCCATTAACCCGTACATTACCAGGCCTTGGAAAGCGAATATGCTTAATACACATCTTCATAATATGGCAATGAAAGAGTTTGAGGACGAGTGTAATCAAGATTACTATCAGTAGTTAAGATTGCTATCAAAACAGGGTATAATAGGTTTTAATAAACTGAAAAAGTGTCTATGTCACTCTGTCGTTCAATGGTATTATGCGGATTTGGCGTTACGATATGCATGATATGAATTGCGTTTCATTGTTATGTCTGCATCGGACTAGTCTTTCATATCAGACCTCTTCCTCTCCGATGCGCAAGAGACCAGTTCGTAGTTACACTACGGTCGAACAATGAACTGAATAGATACTACTAGACTACTGACTGGGATTTTTTTCATGAAGCTGTGTTGGATGACGCATGTAAAGACATTTTACAGTGTGCCCGGAACAACAATAGAAGCAGATGCACATGGTGGAATGTTCTTTCACTACCTTCTCAGAGCTAAATAACTGTTGCCATATTTGCATGATAATAAATTGAAATGTGGTCTACTATGTAATGCATTACCACTTTATACTCTGTCAGTGGTACAATTGGCCTGAGGTCATTTGTACCAGTAATAATCTGCTCATGCGCAAATTGCAATTACGAAGTGGCTTAATTATGGCGCTCAGCCTAGTGAACTGAGGTAAAGTTTATTTCGGGTTGGGGCTGTCAAGACCAGGCCATACTGTGAGCGAGACCACGGAACATGGCACTAATCAAGGAACCGCTCTCCCATGACCACGTGAAGAAATATATAATCTTTAAAGAAAATCAGCATTACGAAATCGCTCAAACTAAAGGAATGCGATTGAGTTCCCTGTGTACTTTTCTACCATGCTTGCTTACGGCTTACTGCCAAATAGAGTATCACCTAGCTCTCATTCTCCTCAAAATCAAAACTGAAAAACAGAGCATCTGATGCTTTCACAAAATCATTGATTTTCGTCACAGAATCACAACAATGGGAAATTTCAATGATTTTGCTGCAATTATTATGTGGACACACTCAATCTCCCATATCGAATCTGAGGACAAGGTCAATTGTAATAATGTTTTCGTGTTATTTTATTTAGCGTCCCACAGCATGGACGTAGTAGGGTCCATGCACAATGTAAGTCCAGGTTTACACCATTGTGCATACGAACCTCTATTACGTCTGGAGTCTGTGCACATGCGAGGGTAATTACGCGAATGTTTGCCGTCTAATAGGCTAGATTCCGGACATTGTTACGTCATATGTATGATTGTGGCTCCGCGGTTACGTAAGCGCACAGCGAATGTGCCGAGAGTTGCCAGTCGAGTGCATGAGTGTGTGTGTGTGTGTGTGTATGTGTGTGTGAGAGAGAGGGGGAGAGAGAGAGAGAGAGGGGGGGGGGGCGTTATAATGAATGCCCTCACCGTGTTCGTTTCATGATATCCTTGGGTCCTCCTGGAATTTTCCATGATTTTCACATGATCTGTATTGTGTTGCCGTACTGAGATGTAACGTACCTGGACCAGGGCCACGTTGCATAAAACTAACCATTAATATGGTAACTGCCATCAGTGATAAATACATTGGTAATATCGCTCAATAGCCAATCAAATTCGAGGTTCCCATAGAAGTTGCCATTGGTTGCAAAGTTACCATCAATGGTAATTTTGTGCAATGGGACCCATACATAGCCCTCCACGCAGTACGATGTTCTGCTCCGATGTGCTTATACACGCCATTCAACTTTCTCTCTTATCCTCTCTGTCTCTCTCGACCCCCTTCTAAACCCCTCTCTCTGTCTCCCTCTCTTCCCCCCATCCCTACACTTTTCCCTCTGCCTTTCTCTCTGTCTCTGTCTCTCTCTCTCTCTGGCTCCCTCCCACTTTTAAATGCACCCCTCTCTCCCCTAATAAACCCTTCTTTCTGTCTCTCCCCCCTTCCGTTGCATCAGCAGTAGACACATTTTCTCTGCTTATTTTTCTCACTGATTGACCAACCATTCCTGTTACCTTGGAGAGTACCAATAAAAAAATAGGATTACATCATCTATTATCTCTCCGCAAATTGTTCAATCAATATAAACATTGAAGTTGTTATATAACATTTATGTCCAGAATGTGATTTGACCGAGAGAGAATTCTGTTGTTTGCGACAGATACACGAGTAATTGTTCAACCGACCGGTTCGTAGTTACACTATGGCCACTGGAATGTTCTTTTAATACCCTATCAGAAGTGAATAGCTATTGCTGTATCTGCATGTGATAACAATGTACAGAGGTGCTCAGCCATGTCATGAATTTAACCTTATAATTCTGATGTGATGTAAGTTCTGCCCGCATTAATCTGCTCACACACGCGTTGTAACTACAAACTCACTGATTGATTTTGTACGTTGTTTCCTCCCCCTCTACAGGTGTGTCTCCGACCTATGAGTGCCTACGAGTCTTGAAACGCGTCTACGCTACGCGACAAGGAAGACCATGAAGGGTGATGCGTCCCACGACCCTACGACAAGTTTACCTCGTCAGATGCTGCAAGCCTACGAAGACGTGGCGCTCAACCTCAGCACCAAGCACCGCTCCCCTCCCCATACGGCGTACGCCAGGCCTCCGCCGAGACCCATTTTAAGGGTGTACCCCGCTATCCAGAAAGCACGCGCCATAGACGTCGCTAGCCTCGAGGCGACCATCGTGGAGAAGGCCGGCCCCAAGGCATGCCTCTCACCTATGGACGAGACCACTAAAGAGGATTCCCCCATGGATTACCACGGACTCCCCATGTCTCGCAAAGAGCGAGATTTCGTTCCCGACACTCTCAAGGACGAGACCTACTGGTCGAAGCGCGTGCGCAACAATCTCGCGGCGCGGCGGTCCCGGGAGAAGCGTCGGATGGTGGACAGCATGCTGGAGAACAAAGTGAGCAAGCTCGCGCAGGAGAACCAGGATCTCAAGAGCGAGCTAGCGAACATTAAACAAATGCTGCAGGAGAAATTTACTCCCGAACCACGCCGTGACGCCTTGATCTACGCCAGAGACAGCCTCGAGCAGAGACTGGATGACTATATGCCGTACCCTCCAGAGAAACGCCCGCGACTCCCCATGTATTCCCCGCCACGTCTGCCTTTTCCTCCGGAAGAGCGTCCTCGCTTAGCTGTAGACTTAGAGCCGCACACGGCGTCACATCGCCTACAGCAGCATGCAGGGTCCTTTGCGCAATACTGCTCGCCATTCAATGAACTCCCGACCAGAACAAGCGTTCGACCACCTCCAGAGCTGGCCCGCGTGCATAGGCTAGACTTTTGCCCTCCGCAAGTTGTCCCTGGGAATGCGCCCCGATTTCTAGCAGGTGGCCCTTTCCCTCCTCATTCCCGGATCTCGAACTCTGGTCCTCAGCACATCATCTCGGAGCAGAAGTTTGTGTCCGGGGTTCCATTCGGTGTGTCGGCCGAACGAGGGCGGCGTCCGGATGGAACGTTAAGACTCCCGGCCAGGGAAGTGCACAACCCTGGACTCCCTCGGGGCATCGCACGATCCAGACAGGTGGATGTAGCCGAGCAAGCAGCAATGCAGAGGGTCTTACCGCGATCTGTTCCACCTGTACCATCGGACAGTGTTCCTGAGCGAAAGACTCCCATTTCTAGCACCGTCGTGCCAGAACTAGAGATTTTAACCCCGAATGACACACCTTGCTCTTCTTCTAAAGACTCTAGCAGCAGCACGGCATCTCTGTCGCCAACCCTCTCAGATCAAGCTGAGGCGCTCTCCCCCAGCGAAATCAGCAGACTGCCACACAAACTACGCAACAAAATGCTCCGCGCTTTGCCTCCGCAAAAAGACATCGTTGCAGTTCCCCCTCGGGAACCAGAGCAGTGCATGCCCACAGAGAAAGAGCCGGTTAAATTTGATGAGAACGTTGTAGCCCATATTAAAAAGGAAAGGGTCGAGGAGGAGGATTTAGCGGCAATAGTCATCCCCAGCGCGAATGAGCAGAACACCCTCTCAGAAAACACTGCGATGCCCTCTACGCAACATCGTATCCGGCCGAAGCAGGAATTCCCCTTGCACCACATGCGCAGTATCGAGGAGGAGTTGGAACAGGCGTGCAGCCTGCTCGCCAACCCTGGACCGGGGCGAAAAATGACACCCGACGAGTCCGAGGCTTACGTCGAGATGATGCGCGCCGCCACGATGCTCGTCGACGCGCGGCTGACCGTCAACGACTTCAATGTTCCCACCGTCCGCCAGCGAACGAGGCAGCGCACTCGTGACATGAACGCGGAGGAGAAGTACCGCGACAAGCGAGTTCGCAACAACATTGCCGCCAAGAAATGCCGCGACGCCAAGCGCCTGTTGACCGAGTACCGCGCGGCAAGGTCCAAGTTCTTTGGCGTTGAGAACATCACGCTGCGCAACGAGCTGGAAGAGTTGACGAGCGAAGTCACGAAGCTTCGCGAGCTCGCGCGGATGCGGAACTGTCCTCTGACGTAGTGAGTGACGTCACACCGTGACGCCAATAAGACTCTATCCAGTACTACGCGCGCGCAGATGATTATTTTTCTTTTGTTGTTGGTGATTGGGAATTTGATGTGATGGCAATGTAAATGCGTTGCTTCAGACAGTTTTTTTTTAAAGGGTCCTTAGCTTAATGTCATTAACGCATAGAATGTCACTTCACTAATTATGATACCTCTTGTGTGTGTAAGGGTCACGTGCGTGGAGGGTGAGAATGCACGGTCGTATGACGTCTGAACCATGTATATGCCAAGCTAACTGATGCCCTATGGGATGTGTGTGTATTCACTGATGACAAACTACACACACGGCACAAAAAGAATTCAAGAAACTAAGTTTGTGTTGTATGGCTTGTTATGTGAAGCTGAATTGCAGTAAGATGTCAATTTCATTGTTTAAAAACGCACAAAAGCACCGATGACTCATTAACCTGTTCACCGTTTGCAGTATTTCATGTGGTGCGTAAACAAAGTACAACGATTGCTATTTTTTTCCACATTTTTAAATATCGGGCTTTGATACCTAGTGTCTTAATGGGTTTCGTTCATCGAACACGTGCACAGACTTTTCAATCCTATTTACACGTGGAGTATTCAGTAGTGGTATGAAATGTTTTCCATTTTCGTGATTGTACAAATTATTTTTTGTACGTGTATATTGTAAACCTAATGGCTGCGAACAAGTGAAACGTCGAATATTCAGGACATGTGATGGCGCTATTTAAACATTTCTATCTTTCCTAAAATAAATACAAATGGTAATAATCACCATTTATGTCGTACGTAATGTGTGTTTTGGAAGGTGGGTACAAAAGGAGAGTAGAGAAAGATCATCTCTTACATAAGGTTTGCATTGTCAAAATATCATTAACACAGGAAGGCATATTTTGCACAAATAATGTTCTTGACAGTTTCTTATAATTGTTCAGTGAGATTTAAACCATTTGATCGTTTGATAATTCAGTTGATGCTGCCTGGAATGATCACAGTCGATAAAAGTTTGGATTTGTTGTAGGGGAAATAAGTGAGGATATGATCACCCTACTTTTACTTTAGCGTGATTCTGATTAATGTTTCCATTTCTCGGATTTGGCCGTTTCATAACATTTTTGCATCTTGCCTTGATCCATGAGCTCATGTAGGCATCAACATTCAACTGATACACACAGGCGGTGTGTACTCAGTTGTCAGTGGGAACGTTCCTAATCGTGTCAAGTGTACGTTTACATGAACGTGTCCACACTGTCCGTTATCATAATTATCGAAATAATGTATCGCGTTATGTGAAAGCGCTTTCATGCTTTACATCAATTTCTGAAATCGGACGTAGCGTGACGTAAACAACGATGCACGTGAAACGTCCTTAAAGATAACTTGATCCTTAGTGATGCTGACAAACTGCTTCTCTATGGACATTGTGTGTATAATATGTGAAAAATGTGGTCATGGGACACAAAAATAGTTAATATAATGAAGATATCAAGGCAGTCATTAGTAACAATCGTAGAATTTGAAGTATTCGTGTTCTGGAATCTGTATTTCAAATATGGATTTTAGTCATTGTGTAATGCTGATATCACCTTTAAACTATAAGCGAGTGACCGCTTATAGAGAAGGTCGCCCGAATCATCTGGAGAAGATTTTTTTGTTGTAAAGAGAAAATCTTCCAACTTGGAGCATTTGTACCTTTCGTTTGGCTGACGTAGGATGGCGCTAGAGTGGAGGCCTTCAGAGCAGTTGTACACGAGCTTGGGCCTCATGTGAAACAGTAATGTATGGACCTCCTCTTGTACAGTAAATGATGTGCCTTTATTTCTGTCAGGTTTATTTTTTTGTTGTCAAATATGAGTGGGATTTTTTCAGGTTTCTTTTTGATATGGATGATTATTATATTCGTCTTTTGCAAGATTATTGGCTATTTAAATATTCTATTAAATTCATCACCAAATATAAAGCATATCGTGTCTACATTTTCTGTATGTATGTGTGCATTCGTTTGAGGGTGTTTGTGTGTGTATCTGTGTGCATGTAGGTATGTAGATGTGTATATGTATATATGAGTGTGTGTGCGTATGTGTGTGAGAGAGAGAGAGGGAGAGAGAGAGAGAGAGCGAGAGAGAGGGGGGGGGAGGGAGAGAGAGAGGGAGAGAGAGAGGTTTGGGCAAATTAAAAGAAGCATTGAAAAGCTTGAACAAATAGAGTTTGTAAAAGTGCATGCGTTTGAGGGTGTGATGATGTATGTGTGTGTGCATATAATATAAGCATCTTACATCACGAGCGTGTGTATGTGTTTGGGAGTGTTTGAGATAGAGATAGATGGAAAGAGAGAGAGAGAAAGAGAGAGAGAGAGGGAGAGAGAGACAGACAGAGAGAGACGGAGAAAGAGAGAGAGAGAGTGAGAGGGAGAGAGAGAGGGAGGGAGAAAGAGGAGAGAGAGAGGGGGGGGGGTGGATCGAGGGAGAGAGAGGGAGAGAGAGAGAGAGAGAGAGAGAGCATTAGTAGGTTTGGGCATATGTGAATTGATAGAAAGATGGAGAAGGAAGAACAAAAGGAAAATGTATGTAATATGTGTGCATGTGTGTGAAAGAGAGAGGGGAGAAAGAGGAGGGGGAGGGGGGGGGGCAGAGAAAACGAGAAAAAGAGAGGGATAAGAAAAAGAAGAAGAAAGACTGAGAGGCAGACAGGGACGAGGGTAGAGCGCAGGGTCCAAAAACTAACATGGTTGTTAAAAATAATCGTCAAATCTGTTATGCATGGATGTAATCTAATTTAGCTACTACTCTACCAAAATTGTTATCAAGAAAGACACACAGTAACGAATGCTGGAGTTGAGTGTATCTAATCATGTGCAAAACGAATTTATTTCATCATAATACGGTGTACTTTCACATGCCAATCTTTTGCTTATTCTTTCAAATCAGGGCCAATATGAGGCTTTTTCCAATTCAGTCTGTTTCCATATATCAGTGTAGACACTTACGCTAAAAAGATGAACAATTCGTAATGATATAATAAGCACATGATATTTATGCACAATGCCCTCTTTTGAATTGATCGAATCTGAGCAACACATTATAAGCCAGTTCGTAATTACACCATGGTCGGACAATGCACTGAATAAATACTACTAGACTGCTCACTGGGATTGTTTTTCATGAAGTTGTGTTGGATGATGGATGTTCAGACATTTTAACATTTTATAGTGTGCCCGGAACAACAATAGAAGCAGATGCACATGGTGGAATGTTCTTTCACTACCTTCTCAGAGCTGAATAGCTATTGCCATATTTGCATGATAATAGATTGAAATGTGGTCGACTATCTAATGAATTCCTATTTTACTCTGTGAGTTTGGGAAATGACCTGAGGTCATTTACTAAAAGCGATAATCTGCTCATGCGCAATTGCAATTACGAAATGGCTTATTAAAAAAACTTCACGCCTAACATGATTCCGAATGAGAACCAATAAAAAACGATCCGGCCAAATCTGGTCAAATGATGAATTGTTTCGTGAAAATAAGTCTAAGTAGTTACTGCAGGGATGAACATCAGTATATAGAATATAAGGTACAATAAACATAAACTACACATTATATGTGCTATTTTACATAATTCACAATAAATTCAAATGTAACTGACATGTTTCAACGGAGATCAAATGTGAAAAAGGCATTAATATTTCAGAAATAAATCAATCACAGTTTGTTAAAATTTACAAAGTACAAAACTCATCCCCAATTGAATATATTTGCAAGCTCGTGGAAATTGTTATTGCACCTCATTACTCAATATCATATACACCAATTGTCATGGCAACCCCCAAAACATTTTGGTAAAATATAGCTTTTTATGTTTCTAGGAGCTATAATGTCAGTCATAACATAATATAAAAATAGTCCCTACTGTCTTGTTCTAATTGTCAACAGGTGCGAATTTCTATGATAAGTGATTATTGTAACTCGTCTTGGGAATTGAATGGACTAGCCACTATCATTACTTACATATCCGTATTATCAATGATCAATCTTTTTTCTTGTTTTAGTCATAATTTTTCAATTTAACAAGTCCATTAAGCAAAAAGATGATATCATATTCGCACCATTGAATACCTCATGGAGAATGGACATGTGCTTCCGCAGTAATAATTAAAGAAATGGGTGATACTCTGTTCGAGAGACACTCTTCAACCAGATTGTTATATTAGTGTTTAATACTAGAGGTAAGGAATTTTCGATTGAAGATTGAATAACCATTTATTACAAACAGGAACAACATTTTCTGATATCGCAAAGTTAAGTTCCGTCGGTAGATTCTATCTTACAAATACATTTATATCACCATCCACTCTATACTGGAAATCAACGTTCTTTGCATTCGTCATACTCGTAGCAGACATTCGGTGGTACACAATAGCGCCCTCTATCATCGATTAGTCTATTCCACATTGTAAAAGTAGCAGATGTTGTACTAGGTGTTGAAAAAAGGTTACAACTCAAATCAAACTAAAAAGTGTACATCAGTAAGTCAAATGATGCCAATTGGAAAGCATAAAGTGTCGATCACACCATTATTTCACTCCTGATACACATCGGTTACAATCGGTCTTCAACGAGATTGTTATATTAGTGTGTAATACAAGAAGTTAGAGATTTTCGACTGCACATTGAATAATCAAAAGTCCTGTTCCAACCGCCTGCCTCTCATGCTGATTATGGTTGGCTGATCGAGATGTCGGTGCATGTACATCGCACTTTAAATGTCTTCATTGGATTGGTTGCACATGGAATTTGAGATGTGTGATGTGAGTGATTGAAAAAAAGAAACAACCCTGTCAAAATGAATATATATATATACATTCCAAGAGTATGAAGAACGAAAGCAACTTATGATCGAAAAGCAGAGATGGTAAAAAACAGCACGCTCATTGTCCTTTTAAACTCTATGTGCCGTATTTTTTTGTTTATAACATGCTAAAGTTAACAGTAGCTATTTGCAAAATGGGATAGATCCATTTTTCATCAAATGTGATTTTTTTTTTGTCTCAATGTATAGATTTGAGGTAGCTCTATGAAATAAAACCAAAGAAAAGTTGAAATTCCTATTAGAAAGTGAACAAAAATGGCAAAGGAAAATCACTTCTTTTTCAAACGGGGTTTGATCCATTTCAGTTTGTTTGCAAAAGGGGTTAGATCCACAAAAGGTAATTTTTGGAAAAAATATTTAAAAATATGAAGATAGGCAGATTTCTTTTATACCCAATTTTATGTTCACATGGTAATGTAGTATATCATGAAAATTTAGTTTCGCATAAGAATATTGCAACATGGGAGAATTAAAAAAGTTGATTTTTCTCAGAATGGATCTAACCCCTTTTGCAAACAAACTCTTCATATAGAGACATTGGAGCACATAACTCTACGATTGGCACAGGGCTTATTTACAAGTAATACAAAGAGTATAGAGCCCCATTTTGCCTGGCACAAAATGACTTTAACTCACCACTAAACGCCAACGGGTAATTCCACGACCTGCGCAAAAAGTTGGCAGTAAATATGTAACGACCGAACGACATATATATTTTATATATACAAAATTACTTTTAAAATCAATGTTTGTCAGCGAGCTGCCTGTTCTTCATGAGAATTCATGCATTTTAAACATCATAAATAATATGCATAGTATGCTCGACACATATTAATACACATTTTTGTAGATCGTTCATTAATCAACACTAGATTATAAGATCATTTGTCGTCATCGTCCTTGAATATTTATGATGTGTAGTTAGAATGATATGTGATAATGAAACTAATATAATTTGTATCGCTTTCCTCGTAATTCTAATCACAATCATACCCATAGAAAATAATGATTGACAATGATAAAGACAACAATGATAACGGTACTGATAGTAATGATGATAATATGAATAATGACATATTTTCTCCCACCGCATACACGGCACATAGCCGGGAATAGTCGTCCCAAAATGCACTGCGCAAGATTCGTTGTGCAGTCGTACCCACCGCCCACTGCTAATCTTACACACCACAGGCTGTCTCTAAAAGGTTAACCCAACTTCAACGGCAAATTTTCAGTAAACTATAAAAACATTTACACATTATTTTTTCATGGTTAGATAGTCCAATAAGTCCGCTGTCTAATGATACCCCTTAGATTATCTAACTCTCATAGATGACTGAGTATGATTTAACTTAGTGAATAGGTGTGAAATCTTCACTGTGGCAAGATATTGCTTGCTATTGTCATGCATTCAGGGCCTATTTGAAGTTCAATTTTTGTCACATATCAGGCCTATGACTACATAACAGCTTCAGCGAAGTTTGTTTCTAAGACAGGCACACTTCACATGCTTTCCAAACATGGTACAGTTGACAATTGAGTAGAGAGTATTCCTGGTAACTCGATTGCAGGATACAAGAAGTTTCGTGGAAGTCCAAGAGGCTTTTCGGGTGCAGTTCCCGAGAGGTACAATGTGAGAAAGTGTGCTGATCATGGAACCAGTTTGAACAGGAATAAAGGGCACTCTGGCCACAGACGAACTGGGAGGTCTGCTGAAAACAGGGTACACATCCCTAAGCTATGCTTGTAAGAAATCAGACATTTCCTATGTCATTTGATTGATGAACTTCCAATCAAAGTGCAATTCTAACTTGCCACAGTGATGATTTTACACCCATTCACTAAGTTGAATCATGCTCAGTCATGCATTAGAGTAAGATAACTTAAGATGTATAATTGGACAGAAGACTTATTGGACTATCTAACCATGAAAAAATAATGTGTAAATATTTTATAGTTTTCTGAAAATTTGCCGTTGAAGTTGGGTTTACTTTTTTTCGAAACACCCTGTAGTGCACTATAGACCGGAAGCAAACACGACATTCGAATATGGCTGCGCGGTACATCATTGGGTGACTTTCCCCTTTATGAGGTATTGGGAATTAAGAAACTATGTTCATAGTATTTCTTTTATAGAGTTATAATTTATACTCAAACTGTAATAATAGCTGGCGTCTGCTATCGGCTATATACAAGAGTGAGGCATACGTCCCCCCATTCCAGAATATGACGTCACACTCCATGTCGGACAGTCGGTAAGTTGTTCCAGAAATATCATTACAGACTATTTAAATGTCTCTTTTAGTTCTTTCCGTCTTTTTGAATTATTAGTCAAACTCGAGGTAATTCATGATATTCTCTGGCCCCTCTGTGAGCTCCAGAATGACCATGCGGCCGGCCAGCTTGATCGCCTGGACGACCGCCGCGTGAGTCCGTCCCTCCATGTCCTCGCTGTTGACGCTCACGATACGATCTCCCAGCTGCCCATGGTCGATGGCCACGATGAGGATCGAAGGAAGGAGATGAAGAAAACAGAGAAGGGAAAAGGAGAAAGAGAACTCAGATTATAACGGGAGTGGGTATGTAAGATCCGTAATAGGGAATTTAGTGGATGCATGCAATGGTGTCCTCAACACAAATTATGATATTTACGGACACCGCAGTAGTGTCGATATACACTTCCCATGTAAAAACCTATGTATTCATCATGAATGAGCCCATCTTATCAGCTTTTTGTTCGGCTCATATTCTTAATGACAACAATACTACTTACACCGTTTATGATAGATATGATGATAATGGTGAAGATGAACACAAATGGGATTGGCCTTTAAAAGAAGACTCGGATGAAAAGGAACATGGAAAGAGAAGGAGGAGAAGGAAAATGAGACGAAGGGAAACATAAATGAGGGAGGAGACGGAGAAAAAGAAGAAAGGAAAAAAAGAAGATGAAGAATACGAAGAAAAGGGAGAAGAATGAGGAGAATGAGAAAATAAAACTAAATAGAGAAGAGAATATTAAGAAGATGAAGAAAAAGAAATGGAAGGAAGAAACATAGATATTCGAAGAGTGAGAAAAGAAAAGAATAAGAGAGCAACGATTAAGAAGAAGAATAGTACGAAAAATATCTTCAAGAAAAATGTCAAACGTTCCTCCTTCAAAAGAGTTACGATTTAAGTGAAGTAATCGTAAGTCTAAGCCCCTATCTCTAATGTACAGATTTACGATTAATACCAAATGCATGTCAAGTTGTGATTACTTGCAGTTCTTGACAGGACACGGCACAGGTTTGAATTAGTATTTTCTTTCCGTATCATACCACTTAATCTTGTAATATGAAAGTGGTATCATTACCCATTTTGCTTATCAACAGAGCTAAGATTGTTATAAATTGCAAATTTTGATATGACAGCTAGAACCCGGGACATGAAGACAGGTCGGGGACTCACCCTCACGTCGCCGGACTCTGCCGCGACGCCGTCCGGGTCGACGCTTGTGATGAAGACGGGCAACACGCCGAACGGGCTGTCCGACCCGCCAGCCACCGTGAAGCCGAAGCCACGCACATCTTTCTCCAGAGTCACGCTGCGAATGCGCATGCTCTGATGAATGGAGAACATTGGTAGGATTAGAGGGAAGGAAGGACAGTGCTAATGGCTTAATGTGATTTGAAAAAAAAAAACACACAAAAACAGCAGCCAATGACACTTTGACAACTTTTTGAAAAGTAAATGACACGGTGTAGTTATTATTTTTGGATGTATTTATTTAATTGATGTACATGTAGTCAGTGTTTTAGGATATAGGCCTGTAATGTTGTCCCTAGGGACATTGTGATCAACACGCACATAAAAACATTATGAACACTGTTCATTCAAAGAAAAATCGATATAATTAGGCTATAAATCAGAAAGTACGACAAAGATCGATTTATAAAAACCTTAATTCTACACACACGTGGCAGGAATATCAATTAACGAACCCTAATTTATTTTCAGAGTATCGAACCTTCGGAATAACGTTAACAGAAGTCATATTATGCCTATAGTAGCTTTGTGTTCGGCGTAATGACGCTTCAATAGGTAAACAGCTGGTAAAGAGGAAGAATTATATTAAAGACTACGGGATACCTAAGTACTAGAGCGTTGTTCTGCTATGACCATAATATGTGTACCATTCTTTTTCGATTATAAGAAACCAGGAAGGAATCATCTGAAGATAATACAATCCTTTAAATCAACCGAAATCGTGACCTGGTGGTGACAACAGATGAGTTCTGTCCCGATTATTGCCAGCTACCATTAATTCTACTTCCCCCATCTGTACAACATGTATACGGGAAGTACTGTCCAAAAAGAAGTTGCTCTCAATAAAATTGCAGGAGAGTGAGCCTGAGTTGCCATTTTGTCTTCACAAAATATCACTATTTGTATTATACCAAAGCCATTCATAACTTTCCTATGAATGTCCTAAATTCCTCAAACTTTGTTTACTCTGCTTCTGATGTTTGTGCGCTTTTATTCAAAATTATTATTTTTTTGGATGATATTACCCCTTTTAACAGTATAGAAATGAAGATAATTGCAAATGGGGAGTCCGCTTACTTCAGAATGAACTACATCTGGGTAGTCGTAGTCGTCCTCGACTCCGAGTAGGCTTGAGTGGACGTCGGCCGAACACGACGCCGTGCTGCTGCCCGTGATGGAGAACGAATCCTCCATCATCTCGCCGTCGTCAGGGTGGGTCGAGTCGGAGTTGGTGGAGTATGGAGGGGGAGGCGAGTCGGCCGTCGGGGTGATGACGGAAAGATCTCGTAGCTCGTACGACGTCTGGCTGCGGTTATCTGCACGGTAGGGGAGATACGAAGCAACATAACAAAATAAGTAATAAGTAATAAGTAATAATTATAATAATAAATATGATAATAATAATAATGATAATACTACTACTACTACTGCTAATAATAATAATGATATTAGTGATAATAATAATAACAATAATGATAATAATAATAATAATAATAATAATAATAATAATAATAATAATAACAATAATCAGTATTCATAAAGCGCCTAATATGAAACGGCATTATCTCTAAGCGCTTTACAATACCGCTTTACTACTGATTACACGGATACTTGTAAGTCTTCGTGATATCCTGTCATATTCCAAAGGCTGATTCATTATCATGAAAGCTAAAAAGACACACTCATTCTATTCCTACCGGGTATCCAATTATACCTGAATGACACAATGTGTCATGGTGGGGGTTCAACCTTGGACCTCGGGATCTTTAAGATCTCCAACCACTACACCGTAACACGACACGCTTCAATTTTACAAAGGGATTTAAGGCATACACCCAGTAGCAGTGATATCGTGCTCCATCCTGTGAATTATTTTTTTCTGACTTGTTTTTCATTCATTCACAGGAAGGAACACGTTTTGTAAAATTTAAATGACCCCAGAAATCCCATTTACTAAAATCTAGCCTAAAGTTACATAGACAATCCGAAAAAAGATCTGGAGACATACACTATTGACAGTTTGACCAAAAAAGCTTTTGAGAATGATCATCACTAGTTCTAAAAGCCTTCATATACAACTTCGCTTGTCTGAGAACAGGGCAACAAACTCGCCCTTGGTGTAGCATAATATGATATACGGATATATTGAATACGTTTTTGAAAATTGCAATCACTAGTCCTAATAGTTTCCATAGGAATCCCTTTCTCCCATAGATACAATATGGACTAAATAGTAACCGTCCGTGGTATCAAATTACTTGCGGCACGTCGCTTGCATACATCGAAAATAAAAGGCTTCCATGTGTGTGTAGAACACCGGTGACAATAAACATTTGGCACAAAAATAGTGAACATGATTTGATCCGATTTTCCCCGTCAATCATTCACTAATCCCCTTCTCTGATTTGTATGTTCTTTATTGGGAAATATTTCCATTAGGGACTTGATGCTCTCTAAAGACGGTAGCAGACATGTTTCGGAGCCCCTGACGCGGTATTAACATATTTTGCAAAATTAATGTAAACTTGTTTATTCCCACATCTTCTCCCCCTCATGAAACCCTTCACGGAAATGAAGGATATGTCATTCATATTTACCGCAATATACACTTCCAATTCAACACTCTCTCTCTCTCTGTCTCTGTCTCTCTCTCTCTCTCTCTCTCTCTCTCTCTCTCTCTCTCTCTCTCTCTCTCTAATTCCTCCCCTCTCCTCCCTCCTCATCCCCTCTCTCTCGTCCTCTCTCTCAGGACTGTACCGTTCCCTTTCCTCCTCTCTCTTTCTCTCTCTCTCTTTTAACCATTGTTTATCTCTCCCTCTCATTTATACCCTGTCTCTTGCTTTCATTCTTTTTGTCCCTTTCTCTCTTTTTTCCTTGTCTCCAAATTTGTTTGTTATCAACATGAGTCATGGCTAAATTGTCCATGACTCGTGATGGCAGTATCATTACATAAAGAACATAATTTAGCTGACATACCCCAAGAGCAGTACCGCATTTAAATTCTTCGCATTTATCTGTCATTATTGTTATCAATACGCAATCGACGGAGTAAATCTCCATTGTAAAAACTCGTATTATCCCTATTTTTGTTATTGATCTTTCACTTCGTAATGATAGATGAGTATTTCCAAAAGTCTTTTCAGAGGCAATGAAAGATGTTCCAGTCTGTTTACACTGTGCCGTGCAGTGAGGTACGTACATTGCCTCGTCATGCTTTAGGCGTAATGGAACCACAATGGTATGTTTATACGGACTCAGTTTGAAGTCATGGATGAAAGACATGGTAGCCCATTTGGAAAAGCCATGAAATTCGACGGGAATCAATCAGTATACTTAAAGGGGTAGTTCATCCTGAAGATAAGTTGGTTTCAATCAAAGCAGAAACATGAAAGAAACATATTAGTGAAGGTTTGACGAAAATCCGTCAAAGGATAAGAAAGTTATGATATTATGAGAGAGAGAGAGAGAGAGAGAGAGAGAGAGAGAGAGAGAGAGAGAGAGAGGGAGAGAGAGGGGGGGGGGAAGAGAGAGAGAGAGAGAGATAGAGAGAGAGAGAGAGAGAGAGAGAGAGAGAGAGAGAGATAGAGAGAGAGAGAGAGAGAGAGCACCTCGCACGTGACGTCACAAAATTGATATTTCAAATCATCATAACTTTCTTACCCTTTGACGGATTTTCGTCAAACCTTCACTAATATGTTTCTTTCATGTTTCTGGTTTGATTGAAACAATTTATCTTCAGGGTGAACTATCTCTTTAAAAAATAACGTGTATGAAATCTCATAGTCATAGCTGTACGAACCTCACCAGGAAAAGTAAAGAAAATCACCCTTATTTACGCTAGAAATACCCCATAGGGTACATTTATGATACTATATTGCACCGCACAGTGTGTCGCTCGGTGGTACTCTCCTCGCGTCAACGTATTACCGCAGAGCGGAGAGACATGATACAGACTGTTACGGTCTGTGGTCTCTAGGGTACAGGAACCGGTAGATTTTTGACGACCCGATCAAAACCTACACGCAATCTAGCGATCAATATGATTACGCACAAAGTCAGTTCCCAGCTCTATCATAGGGAAGGAAGTTCTTAGACACTATAATCTTCTATTTTCTGTGGTGTTTACCAAAAAAAATGTTTTGACCAGTAAATAAGGGCTTCCCTTTAAAAATGTTAAGAAGGGTCACCACCTCAAAGAAGG